>PVIA01006956.1:0-90374 GCA_004024845.1 Tonatia bakeri | reverse complement strand
GATGCAGGAAGCTCTCCTGTCTGCAGGAGTGTCTGAGCTCTCTTTCTACCTAAGCAGGTGCCCAGAATGCCAGGCTGCGCCTAGAGTTTGGAGGCTCTGATTGGGTTTGATGTTGGAATGAGACCTTTCTGTGTAGTAGGTATAAAGGGACAATATCAGAAGAATTTTGAAAACAGAACTTCAGTGGGAGTAATCCCAATCCAGGATATTTAATCTACAGGGTTGGAACCCATACAGCAGCTCAAGGCCCAAAGATGGGGTTGGGGTGGGGCAGAGAACACAAATATTGAAGCAGAGATTCGGAATGTGTTCTGAACAGAGTGAACTACAGCGGAGGCATTTCCTGAGTCCCTGGATTCAAACGTGGTCTAAGAGGGGCACCTAATACCTGACCCAAGGTAGATCCCAATTTCTTTAAAAGGCTTCTCTGCTCTCTCCAGCACATCCTGCAACATGCCACTGTCGTCTCTCATCAGTTTCTTTCTGCTCCTCCCTACATTCGTTACATAGCCAGTGGCTGTGCTGAAGTTCACCCCTGTGTTGTGTTTTACCTATATTCCCTAGAGAAAGACCCTAGGGTAAGGGCAGCTGACCTGGAACCCTGAAAGTATTGCCGAGGTAATGGCTGTTCACCTGCACTGCAGGCTTGTGGATAGATGTTTCCCAAGGAGTGTTCACAGAAGCCACCTGTTCTGTTCATTCTGTGCTCTCCCTGGCAACCTGCTGGTTTGTTCCAAATCAAATTAATTGAGATAAATAAATAACTAGTCAAAATTAGTGTTTTAACCACTTGATTTGCATTTTTTGTTGAAGAAAATAATGCCTGTGATAATACAATAAAAAATTGGTGAGAAGTAACCTATTATTTATCATTTCTTTATTTTATATTTCATTGTATAAAAATATTGTTTTCATCCTTGCATTGGTAATATTCTAGATGATATCAAAAAGCCATCTTTCGTTGTCCAGCTTGTTGCGTTTTTAAAAATGTTTTTATTAAATAGCACACAATTATAAAGTAAGATTAATAAAGTTATGTTAGGTGGAAAGAATGTGGACACAGTGAATGCTTGGCTCCCCTTCCCCCCAACCCCCCCACCCTAGGAGTAGCGCAGTGTAAATGCCTTGGGTTTCTCTGGATCCCCTGGCTGACTGCAAATCTTTCACTCTCTCTAGAAAGCATCACTCTCCTGAATTTTGTCTTATTATTTTCATGTTTTTCTTTAAGTTTTCTTCATTATATTGGTGTCCTTAAATACCACATTGTGAGTTTTTGAACTTTATATAAATTTAGCTTAGTGAAATTTGCTTTTTTTAACTTAAATGTTACTTTTTGACAGTTATGTCATTGTATATGTCTGAAATTAGTTCATTATCACCAAAGTGTAGCATCCCATTGTGTAAATACTTATTTTATCTTGTCATTTTTATTCATTAATAAATATGATTTTCGGTGTGTAAGAACTCTTTGTAAAGCCCCATTATATTGTTGGGTTCCTCATACCTATCAGTGTGCATAAATGTCACACAAAGATGTCATCACAGGCCTTTCCTCAAGAGTTCCTCCTACTAGAGGAAAGAGAAAATTTAATTTAGTTTGGATTTGCCCAATGACAGACACTGAGACAAGGATTTCAGTGTAGACAGTTTATTGGGGGATGATTCTGGGAATCATGATAAGGGAACAGGAAAGTGAGACAGGAAAGGACACCAATTAAGCAAGTGTGAAGAGTTGGTTTACCTCTGTGGAGAACTGGGACTCAGTCATACCTGAAATCCTCTGAAAAATGGTGTACATAAACCTCTAGGTTCTTGCACTGTAATGTAAAGAAAGCTGGAGTATTTTTATGCCAACTCTTGTCCCACCCTGGTTGGTGGATGTTTTGGGGACTATTAATTATCAGGCATTCCTGGTCAGCTCCATTCATGGAGACTGAAACATTTTCTTGGCCAGAAAGGACTCCCAGACAGAAGACATGGGGGCTCTTGGGACATGAAGACTCTGAAGATGACTCTGAAGATGACCACTGCAGTGGGCTGAGGGGATCCAGTGGCCATGATTAATTTACACCTTAAAGTAGTATCCTTACAGAATGCAAACCCTATAATACCAGTCCGCTCTTTTAGAATATTCAATAATTGTTGCTTATAGGTTAACTTAAAATAACTTAATAACTTAGTGTAGTATCCATGGAATCCACAGTCTGACCCATCTGGTTCTTTAGTCTTTCAAAGCCTTGTGTGCACACGGCAACACACACAATACTCCTTTCTCTAGCTAAACTATCCTGACTACTCCCTAAAGCTACCTCTTCATGTTTTCAAACATTCATTGTCTTGTTCTTTTAATAAACACACATTTATTGAATAATTGCTGTGCTAGGCACTGGATTAACAAATATCTTCAAGTCATTCCTTTTTAAAAAGTTTATTTCTAGGGACAGGTGAAGGGAGGGAGAGAAACATCCATGTGTAGTTGCTTCTTGCCTGCCCCCAACTGGGGGTCTGGCCGACAACCCAGTTATGTGCCTTGACTGGGAATCGAACCAGTGACCCTTTGGTTCACAGGCCAGCCCTCAGTCCACTGAGTCATACCAGCCAGGGCTGCAAATCATATTCTTAAGAAACTTATAGCTAAGCATGGGAGGCAGATATAAACCTGATTAAAATAAAAAGTATAATGTATATTTAACAGAAATATATAAAATAGACAGGAAAATGAAATGGAAGTAATTAATCCTGTGCAGAAGTTGAAGAGTTTTAAAAAAACATTTAAAATATATCCATTCACAATTTTGTGCCTTTGTAAGTTGTGTTATCTCCTCTTGAGATGTCCTTCCCTGATTCCTCTGCTGGAAATGCCTCTACTTAACCTTCAAAGCCTAAGCTTTTGCTTTGCAAAATTTTCCTATCTAAGATGCAATTAAGTTCTTATTTTTCTGTGTTTCAAGTTTATGTCATTACATAAAGTATCAAATTGTCCTGTGAAAATAAGATTGACAAAGTGATTCTCAAGAGTAACAGGTACCTTAAATGCAGAGAGATGAGGAGAGACAGATGGGTACTTACAGTTTGGAACTGTCCAACCCTTCATTTGCTGAGTGAATAAATGAAAATGTGACTTTTAGATGACATTCTGTTGATGATAAGGTCCTCAGTCTATACATTTTGAGATGCTATTAAGCATCTGTTAGAAACAGACTCGTGTTCTACTTTGAAGAGAATAGTCATGGTTTATCATTTGAGACATAATGTAGTCAGACAGATATGGTTTAAATTTGATCTTAACATGGATGTATTTTATGATTTTTAACAAGTTACTCACCTGAATTGCTTTATGTATTTATTTATTAAAGATTTTATGTATTGATTTTTAGAGAGGGAAGGGAGGGAGAAAGAGAGAGAGAAACAGAGAGAGGGAAACATCAATGTGTGGTTGCTGGGGGCTGTGGCCTGCAACCCAGGTATGTGCCCTGACTGGGAATCGAACCTGCGATGCTTGGGTTTGTAGCCCACACTCAATCCACTGAGCTACACCAGCCATGGCTGAATTGCTATATTTTAAATGGCAAAATGGAGATATTTAAATCCACTTCATTAAACTTTAAAGATTGACTCTGATGGTTCTTTTTTTTCTTTATACACAAAAATTGATTCAAAATGGGTGAAAGACCTAAATAATTATATATACCTGATACAATAAAGTACATAGAAGAAAACATAGGTACTAAACTTATGGACCTTGATCTTAGAGGGGATTTTATAAATTTGATCCCAAAGGCTGGGGAAGTAAAGGCAAAAATAAACTAATGGGACTATATTGAATGAAAAGCTTCTGTACACAAAAACAAACAAACAAACAAACAAACAAAAAACACCTCAGCAAAACAAAAAGGCAACCAGCTGAATGGGAGAAGGTATTTGCAGACAACACCACTGATAACAGGTTAATATGCAAAATATATAAAGAACTCATAAAATTCAACAACAAACAAACAATGCAATTAAAAAATGGGCAGAAGACCTGAACAGACACTTCTCTCAAGACAAACACATACAACCCTTTGTGATGGCATGGATGGATCTGGAGAACATTATTCTAAGTGATACAGGCCAGTCAGAGAAAGACAAGTACCATATGATTTTACTCATATGTAGAACCTAATGAACAAACTTACTAACAAACAAAATAGAGACAGAGCAGGCTGACAACTCTGGGTGGGGTTGGGGCTGGGAAATGGACAGGTGAAGGGTTGGAGTAGAAAAGAAAATAAAAGAGAAAAAACTCATAGACATGGACAATAGTGTGGATTGTGGTAGGGGAGGTGGTGGGTGGAAGTGGAAGAGGATATAACAGGGATAAATGGTAATGGGAAAAAATAAAAAGAAGTAAAAAATATACACCAATGGCCAACAGATATATGAAAAGATGCTCATATTCACTAGCTATTAAAGAAATGCAAATCAAAAGTATAATGAAATACCACCTTGTACCTATTAGAATGGCTATCATCAACAAGAAATGTAATGTGTTGGAGAAGATGTGGAGAAAAATAAACTTAATTTACTGCTGGTTGGAATGTAAACTGGTATGTGCACCATAGAGAACAGTATGCAGTCTTCTCAAAAATTACCCAGCAACCCCTCTTCTGAGTATCTACTCCCAAAATTTGAAAACATTTATTCACAAAGATATATGCACCTCTATGTTCATTTCAGCATTTTTTATAGGGGCTGAGACATGGAAACAAGCAAAGTGTCCTTGATAGATGATTGGATAAAGAAGATATGGTACATATACAGAATAGAATGCTACTCAGCCATAAGAAAAGATAAAATACTGCCATTTGTGATAACATGGATGGATCTTGAGAATATCATGCTAAATGAAATAAATCAGAAGAAGAAGCATATGATTTCACTCATATGTGGGACATAAAACTGAAAGCAACAAATGAACAAACAAAAAAAACGAGCAAAAAACTCAGACATAAACAACAGTATGGTGGTTACCAGAGGGAAGTGGGTAAGAAGGGTAGACAAAAATAAAGCACTTAAAACTGTATCATGAACTTAATAGAGATTTGGTAAATGTATTACTTTCCCCTCTTCTGTGCTTCTTAAGGAAGACATTAACTGAAGTTTAAAAATGCAATAGAAAAGCAACATTCAGTTTACAATATTTTTCTTTGGAAATAACTCTTCAAACATAGAGCAGTGTTTATGAATAGTGTAGTGGTCATAGTCAGACAGATCTGTATTTAATTTCTCACTGGGCCACTTGTCATTCACGTGGTGTTAGGCAAATCTCAGAACACACTTTATTCAAATGAAGTACGAGGAGAATACAAGCACCCGACTCATAGTGTCAGTGTGAAGGTTTCCTGATATTATCCATGTAAAGTGCTCAGTGTACGGCTTCAACATATAATAAGTACATGATAACCAGTATTGTGCATATTAAAACACTTTGATTTAATTTAATATAAAATATTTATTTTATACATTAATTTAAACTCATGTAATATGTTGGACTGAGGCAAAATTGAACAAGGCTCTGTTTCCTGTTACATAGATTTCTTACAATGACTTTTCCTTTATCATGATCCCACGGAAGTGATAGGTAATAGAATTAACAGTGGAATTACAGAGTTTATGTCAACTCAACAACTATTGGCTTCCAGGTATAACTAAAAAATTATGAAGAGATATAAACAAAGATTTAGAAATAAAAAAAGCAAAAAAAATTTTTTTTCCAAAAAGTAAACACTATACAAAGTTCTCAGGAAATATCAGAAATGAAAACAATACTGCTACTTGTAAATATTAAAAGTTATATTAGACTGAATTTCTCTTTGATTAGAGAAGCAAGTTGATAGTCTTATTAAATTATAACTGTAGATGAAAAAGGGTAAACTAAAGCTACTATCAAAAAATGGTACAAAAATGTAAAATTATGTTGTGATCAGCTGAGATTTTATAGGATATTCACCATGTGCTAAGCACTGCTCTTGTCCATTTGCATTCTTACCCTATTTCTTTCTCATAATAAACCTATGAGGCAAATGCTTATTTTTATTGTTCTTACTTTACATTTTAGAAAATGAGATTGGGAACTTGGACAGCTTGCTCAAAATCATATATGTAGTGCATGCTCTTGCTAGCATTTAGTCTTAAGTTAGCTTACTCTCTGTTATAGGCTGAATGGTATCTCCAAAATTCACATGTGAAGCCCTAACCTCCAGTGTCTCAGAATGTGACTGTATTTGGAGATGGGGTCTTTACTGAGATGATTAAATTAAAATGAGGCTGATGGGATGAGCCCTAATCCAATGTGATTGGGGTCCTTAAAAGAAGAGGAAATCTGGACAAAGAGGTATACATACAGAGGAACAGCCATACGAAGAGGCAGCAAGAGGGTGGCCATATGCAAATCAAGAGGCTGAAACACACCCTATCTTTGTCCCTCTAGTGAAAAACAGCCTTTCTGACACCTTGATATTATACTCCTAGCCTCCAGAGCTGTGAGAAAATACATTTCTGTTGTTTAGCCACCAAGCTAATAGTGTGGTGTTGTGATTGCCCTATCTAACTAGTACATGTGCAAGCCCTGGTCTGCTCTAATGCTTCTCAGGTACAGTGTATGATCATTGCTGCCCACAATAGCATGTACTTTCCATGTGCATTACTGTTAACTCCTTGTTTCTCACATAGCTATGGGAAAGCTCCATATAAGAAACACATTTACAGAACTTTTCTTGCCACTTACATCAAACTTGGAGATTTCTCTAAGGGAATCATTGAAAACTTTTTAGTTAATTAATCTCAAAGGTACTCATTTCTATGAGATGCATCTCATGCTCATTATGACTTTGTCTCTTATTGCTCTATAATATTTGGTCCCCACTTGTGAATTGTGAAATGGAGCAAAGTGGATTAATAAGACTGGGAATTGGCTTAGGAAGTACAAGAAACTTGTTAAAGTGTTTATGGTCTTGAGTTCTCTCTGCAATTATTACTCTAAGGAAAAACTAAGGGTGAATGTAACACAAACATACGGGTTCGTGCATTCACACTCATATACTGACATTCAGCCTCCTTCACACACACATATTTATGCATAATTTTATTCACATTGATTTTTCTAGCAATTTCAAAATGCAGCTTATATTTTTCTAAATCACTGCAGAGAGAGAGAGATGGAGGCAGAGAGAGAGAGAAGATCCTATAACATTACTTTTCTTGTGATAATTAGTGATAGAAATTCCACTAACCAGTTACAGTGAAATTCAATAGCCTTGACACAACAGTGAAAACATGGAGCTTTTAATGTTGAGGCTTCAGATGTCTCCACATTCTGAGTGTGGAATCTTCTCACTCTCGAGAAGCATTAGTGGAATCTGTCACACTTCAGTGCTCAGAGCTGGCTTTGCCTAACAGAATTAAAATAAGGCAGTTAGACTGAGTGGCATGACCAGGGTAAGCAATTTGAGAATCAGAACATTTGAAGAGTAAATGCAGAAAGCTCAATTTCTCAACCATGACAGTTCTCGTGACTAACATTAATCAGATTTTGCTGGCTCTTTTCATCGGTGCATTCTGTGAAGATTTATCCTACCTCATGTCGCTCCCCCACAACTTTGAAATCCACAATTTAGAAGCATTGTTACATTGTTAATTATTTTGAGGGCACTAACAAGTATTTAATCCTTAAATACGCGCACCCCCCCCCCGCACAATATAATCAATAGGAATAGCAACAATTTTGATAATGCACTGATAGAATTAAATCTGTTGTTTTTAAACTAAATATCATAAAAATCATTAATCATAAAAATAAAAATAAAGAGAAATTCTTGTAGACATAAAAGGATAGAGATGGATGGGGCCTTAATATATAAAGAAATTTTTACGTGCCATGAAACAAGACACAGTGAGGCCAAATGACACACATACAATAATATAAAACAAGTAAGAAAAAAGTGAGGTACTAGTAAAGGCTAAAGGGGGCCAAAAACAGGGTGATGGAAATGATTTGACTTTGAGTGGTGGGCACATGATACAATATACAGATCATTGAAATGTACACTTGAAACCTAGATAATCTTATTAACCAATGTCACTCCAATAAATTTAATAAAAAATAAAAAAGATGAACAAGAATGAAAAGAGTGGATTGGTATCTAATTTAGAATTTAAATTTCTTACTGCTTTTTTCTGCTTTAGAGTAAGTTTTATAATTGTCTTTTACTTGTCTTACCCACCTCATAGACTGCAAATTCCCTGAAAACCAGAACTGTGTGCCCATGTGTTTGCTGCCCTCAGTCCCATCTTCAGTTCCCTTGCAGAGGCTCAGTACAAGGGCCTGGGCATAGTTGGAAGTCTGTTTTTATTTGTACTACTGAGTTGGATAACTTCTTATAAATGATCTTCTTATATAGCACAGCCCCTCAGTCCTCTGGTCACTGTTTTTTTTTTTTTTTTTGAAAAATTAAAAATTCCTTAATTTTTTATTCCTGATACCACTACCACAATTTACAGGGCAATATACCTGATGTAACGAAAAGAAAAAGACAAAGCTACAACAGATAAAAGACTTCAGGAATGTACGTCTAATTGACACTACATTCCATTAATCAATAGCTACACTTTTTGCAAACTGTGGCTATGACAGTCCTGAACAAGAAGGGCTTTCTGTTTAAGCTGCAGTAACTTTTCTGACTATGGGTCATCGCTCCTTCTGTGGCAGATTTTTACAGTTCCTCCAATGCATTTGAGACGGCCACTGTATTGTTCACGGAACTAAATCTGCCCACTGGGAAGCCAATGGTAAGCAGAACTAAAATGACAGATTTGGACAAGGCCCCACAAAAAAAGCTAGCCAAAATGCACCATAATGATATCTTATTTTAATATCATAATTTTAAAAAGACACTTTGAATTAGAAGGTACCTCAGAGGTCTCTAGTATAAACACCTCCCCTGAAAACGAGGCAAGAGGCCTGTACAGCTAAATGAGTGTGTGGAAAGAGTGTATAAACAGAGTGCCACTCTCCTACAGGCCTCTGAAGCTAGAGGACGCTTCCTCTTATTTTAATTAACTGATGCATTAATTTAGCAAACATTTTTGAGGATCTATTAAGTCACTTAGCTAGGTGCTCTGGAGAATAAAAAAGTCAATCAAAATCTTTATGGACTTAACTATGAACATATTATATATTACCTACTATAAGAAAATACACATAAAATATAAAGTGCATTCAATGAGAGAGGTTAATTTGATCTGGTGACAAGTGATGAACTGAGTCTTTTTGACTAATAGAACTTGAAAATTTAGGAATGGAAGTGGTATCAGAGGAAACACCTAAGAGAGGCTAAGATATAAAAATGGCAAGAAAGTAAGAAAAGTACCATTAGTTTTTTGTTAAAAATCAGAAATATATCATATTTTAGTATTAGATATTAATAACATGTTAGTATTATAGGCAGTATTACATATATGATACATGTATACATATGTGTATAGATGAATATATATCATGCATAATTATATTTCATATACATTATTTATCTTTTATATTATTAATAAAAGTATAGTTTTTTATAGTATTTAGATTTTTATTACACAGTATTATATAAATATTTATATATATATATTTTTAAAGATTTTATTTATTTATTTTTAGAGAGGGAAGGGAAGGAGAGAGAGAGACAGAGAGAGAAACATCAATGTGCGGTTGCTGGGAGACATGGCCTGCAACCTAGGCATGTGCCCTGACTGGGAATTGAACCTGCGATGCCTGGTTCGCAGCCCGCGCTCAATCCACTGAGCTACACCAGCCAGGGCTAAATATTTATATTCATTTGGCATAAAACATGCTGAAAACATTGGCTCTATTGCCAGGACTTAAGGAAAAAGAACATCCAGCTTAAAGTTATTTGTGAGGCAGTCTACACTTTCTCTCTCTCTCTTCATTTGGTTTCCCTGGAGTCTTTCAAGAGAGGACCCTGTGAGTCAGCAACGGGCCAGAGGGGGCTGGCGGTGTTCTGTGAAATGAGATGTAAGATTTAAGGTCACTTAAAATGTTGCAAGTAAATTAATATTCTGGTCAAATAATTTTCAAAATCCATGAAATGTAATTAGGTTTATTATCTTCCACCTGTAATTCTTCTCCTAACCATCATACTTTCAGACCCTTGATTCACACCTAGATATATGAGGTATGTCCAGAAAAAGTCCAGCCATTGTTAATATAATTAGAACAGTTTGTGTGACATGGATGTAACCTGGCAGCAAAGGAGAGTGGACTGGAATGTGCATGTGTGAACAAGGATGACTTCACTATGCTCGTCGGTGAGGGTGGTAGATGCCGTTGATTGAGTCTGTGAACTGTATGGCCGTCGCATTCAAAATAACTGAGCAAGTAGAGCAATAAATCTGCAACAAATATTGTGTTAAGCTTAAACATTCCTCCATGGAAACTATTTCAACGATTAAAAAGGCCTCGGCTATGTATGGCCAACTGGTGATTGGCAGCTTCATCACGAGAGTGCACCCACTCATATATCATGTCTTGTGCAGTTTTTGGTAAAACATCAAATCACCGAGGTGACTCAGCCCCACTACAGCTTAGATTGGGTACCCTGTGACTTCTGGATTTTCGCAAAACTAAAATCACCATTGAAAGGGAAAAGATTTCAGATCATTAATCAGAGTCAGGAAAATATGACAGAGGTAGCTGATAGTGACTGGGAAACTGTGTGAGGTCCTGAGGTGCCTACTTTGAAGCGGACTGAAGTGTCATTGTCCTATGCATAATGTATCTTGTATCTTCTTCAGTAAATGTCTTTATTTTTCATATTACACGTCTGGAGACTTTCTGGACAGAGTTTGTATGACTGGTGTAACTTATGTCACTGTTTACTTCTTGGGCAGCCACAATTTAATGTGATTTCAAACATGTTAAAAAGATATATAGTGGGTAACTATTGTTCATATGCTACAAACTCAGATGTGCAAAATGTAACTTCCTTTCTTTTCCCATAACTAAGCTTAATTTTTATCTTGAAACTCCATTTCTGTCAAATGGCAGGAAAATATTCTAGTTACATTTAAGTCAAAGATGTTGACATCCAGGTCACGTTTGTTATGTTCAAGTTACGGAGTCATTACACTCAAGTTACAGGCCCAGGCAGTTTTGAACTTCTGCCCTTTCCTTAATTTCCCCAGGTGCTCTGGTACTTACATGGCACTGAAACACTGGTGGGGAGGAATGCCCATTTTTTCACCTGATATGCTTTCCCTTAGCTTCCTCTGATATGCTCAGTGTTCTGTGACATCACTGGGTCATACACATCATGTCCACTGGGGTCCACCCCCTCCTGTGACATGGCCCTACAGTGATGCCCAGCACTGTCCTGATGGGGGCACACCCTCATCACACTCTGGAGACATGTGGGCTGATGATTCTCCTTCAAGATTTAATTATCATAGTTTCTCTAAAATTTAATTATTTGGTCAGTGAAAATAATATTTTAAGTTTAAAAGATCACTTTAAAATGAATTAACATTATGACAATAAGAAAGATAATTCAAATGATGGTCATTATAACTTGAATTATAGAATCAAGTTGACAAGTAAAACATAAGACATATAAACATAAATATATGTATTTTATTAAATTTAGTATAAAGTATGTGATTAAAGGGCCCTGGCTGGCATAGCTCAATGGATTGAGTGCGGGCTGCAAACCAAAGCATCGCAGGTTCAATTCCCAGTCAGGAGACATGCCCGGGTTGCAGGCCAGGTCCCCAGTGGGGGCCACATGAGAAGCAACCACACAATGATGTTTCTCTCTCTCTCTCTTTCTCCCTCCCTTCCCCTCTCTAAAAAATAAATAAATAAATAAAATCTTTTAAAAAATTACCCTTTATTATAAAAAAATGTATGTGATTACAGAAAAATACCATAATCCACTAGATCAAATTAATACAATTAAAATTTAATTGGTTCTATAGAGTTTTTGAATTTAATTTATTTTTATTTTATTACTACAGAAAGTTGGCATGGAAGAGTTCATATATAGTTTTATATTTGAGATAACAAAACATATCAGAGAATCTATAAGTAACACAAATGTGTATATATATTGTGTATAACTCAACTTGAAATATCAATAGTCTGGATCCAGCATTTCACCTCTGGGTATAAACTCAGAAAATTGAAAACATATGAAACTTATACACAGAAACTTGTACATAAATTTTTATAGCAGTATTATTAATAATAATTGAAAGTGGAAACAACCCATGTATTAATAACTAACAATGGATAAGAGAAAAGTACTGTATTTATATGGTAGACTATTATTCAATCACAAAAGGGAATAATGTACTGATAGATGCTATGACATGGATGAGCCTTAAAACATGGTAAATGAAAGAAGCCAGACACAAAAGGCTGCATAGTATTTAATTTTATGAAAATGAAATGTCCAGGAAAGACAAGTCCATACATACAGAAAAGTAGAGTAGTGGCTACCTGAAATTAGGAATGGAAATAAGCAGTGATTACAAATGGGCATGAAAAGATATTTCTGAAGTGATGGAAATGTTATAAAATTGGATCATGGTATTGGGTGCAAAATTCTGTAAATTTACTAAAAATCATTGTATTGTATACTTTAATAGGATAAGTTTTATAGTATTTAATTATATCTCATTGAACTTGTTAGTAAAAATGCCAATAGTCTAGGTCTCTTCAATATTAGCCACCTTAATAGTTTTTTAAAAGCTTTCATTTATTTATTTCCAGAGAGAGGGGATGGGAGGGAGGAAGAGAGGGAGAGAAACATCAATGTGTAGTTGCTTCTTGTTCACTCCCAACTGAGGACCTGGCCTGCAGCCCAGGCATGTGCCCTGACTGGGAATCAAACCAGAGATCCTTTGATTCACAGGCTGGTGCTCAATCCACTGAACCACACCAGCCAGGGCAGTACTTTTAATTAAATAAAAAATAATCAAAATAATTTAATTATTCATATTTACAGAGAAATTTACATTTCAAAAACTGCTTTATATACACATATCTTACTTGAAATTAATAAAAATATAATGTGAGTAGTAGTATCAACTAAATTTTATAGATAAAGAAATTTGCTGCTCAGACTATTGAAGTAACTTTTCATTCTCATACATCAGTCCACTGCATGGTCAGGACTTAAACCCTGATCTTATGATTCAAAATCTCATATGTAAGATGATGGTCTAGTTTCATTTTTTTTTCATGTACCAGTTCAACTCTCCCAACACCATTTATTGAGGAGGTGTCTTTACTTCATTGTATTCTCTTGCCTCCTTTGTCATATATTAATTGACCATAAAGGGGTGGATTTATTTCTGGGCTCTCTATTGTGATCTATTGATCTATGTGCCTATTTTTATGCCAATACCATGTTGTTTTGATTCCTATGTTCTTGTAGTATAGTTTTAGGTAGTAGGATGCCTCCAACTTTTTTCTTCTTTTTCAAGATTACTCAGGTTATTCAGGCTACTTTCTTGGTTTTATGTAAACTTTTGAAATATTGTTCTAGATCTGTGAAATATGACATTGGTATTTTAATAGAAATTGTGTTGAATCTATACATTGCTTTGGGTATAATGGACATTTTAATGATGTTAATTCTTCTAATCCATGAACACGGTACATACTTCCACTTATTTGTATCTTCTTCAATTTCTTTCTTCAGTGTCTAATAGTTTTCCAAGTACAAGTCTTTTACCTCCTTGGTTAAATTTATTCCCAGGAACTTTATTTTCCTGTTGTGGTTGTTGCAGTAGTAAACAGGATTGTTTTCTTTTTCTAATAGCTTACTATTTGTGTATAATGATGCCACCAATTTCTTATTATTGACTTTGCATCCTGCTACTTTGCCTAATTCATTTATTAGGTCAAGTTGTTTTCTGGTGGAGCCTGCAGGGTTTTCTATGTACAATATCATGTCATCTGTAAATAATGACAGGTTTACTTCCTCCTTTCCAACTTGGATGCCTTTTATTTCTTCTTCTTGTCTGATCACTGTGGTTAGGACTTCTAGTACTATATTGAATCTAGACCACCATCTTGCGCCACACACCAAATAAACTCAAAATGGATAAAAGACTCAAGTATAAGTTACCATAGTATAAAAATCCTAGAGGAAAACAGTACATTTTCTCACATAGCAATAATTTTGCCAATATACAAATTCTGTCTGGAAAAAAGTTAAGCCATTGTTAATATGACAAAAATGGTTTTCACAACATCAATGTAATCTGACAACCAAGGAGAGTGAACTGGAATGTGCATGTATGAACAATAATGACTTCACTAGTCAATGGGGGTAGTAGACACTGTTGAGTGAGCATGTGTACTGTGTGGCCATCACACTCAGAGTGTCTGAGCGAGTACAGCAACAAATCTCCATCAAATTTTGTGTTAAGATTGAACAAAATTCCTCTGAGGAAAGTATTTCAATGATTCAAAAGCCTGCAGTTATGAGGAACTGGTGATTGGCAGCTTCATCACAATAAGGCACCTGTTCATGCATCACGTCTTAGGCAGGTTTTTGTTTTTGTTTTTGTTTTTGTTTTTGTTTTTGTTTTGCAAAACACCTAATTACCCTGGTGACTTAGTTCCCCTACAGTTCAGATTTGGTTCCCTGAGACTTTAGGCTTTTCCCAAAGCTAAAATCACCTTTGAAAGGAAAGAGATTTCAGACCATCAATGAGATTCAGTAAAAAAACGATGGGGCAGGTGGTAGCAATTGAGAGAACTGTGTGAGGTCTCAAGGTACCTACTTTGAAGGGGACTGAGGTGTCATTGTCCTTTGTACAATATTTCTTGTATTTTCTTCAATAAATGTCTCTATTTTTCATATTAGATGGCTGGATACCTTCTGTACAGACCTTGTATCTCCTAAGGCAAGTGAAACAGAGGAAAAAATAAACAAATGGGACTATATCAAATTAAAAAGCCTCCGCACAGCTAAAGAAATCATTATCAGAATGAAAAGGGGACCAACTATATGGAAGAACATATTTGTCAGTGATACATCAGGCAAGGGTTTTGTCTCCAAAATATATAAAGAACTTATACAACTCAATATCAGGAAGATAAAGATTTCAGTAAAAAATGGACGAAGGACCCGAATAGACACTTCTCTAAGGAGGACATACAGTTGGCTCATAGACATATAAAAAAATGCTCAACATCACTAGTCATCAAAGAGATGCAAATTAAAACCACAATAAGATATCATTTCACACCTGCCTAAATGGCTATCATTAATAAATCAACAAAAAACAAATGCTGGCAAGGATATGGAGAAAAGAGAACCCTAATGCACTGTTGGTGGGAATGCAGACTGGTGCAGCCACTGTGGAACACAGTGGGAAACTTCCTCAAAAATTAAAAATGAAACTGCCTTTTGATTCAGTGACTCCATTGGTGGGAACATATCCTAAGAATCTTGAAACATCAAATCAAAAGAATGTATGCATCCCTGTGTTCATAGCAGTGCTATTTACAATAACCATGATTTAGAAACAGCTTAAGTGCCCATCAGTAGATGAGTGGATTAAAAAGCTGTGATACATTTATACAATGGCATAGTAAGCAGCAGTAAAAACAAAGGAATTCTTACCTTTTGTGACAGCACAGAAGGAACTTGAGACTATTATGCTAAGTGAAATAAGCCAGTTGGTGAAAGACAAATACTGTATGATCTTACTTATAAGTTAAATCTAATAAGCAAAATAGAACCAGAGGCATAGAATCACGGAACTGACTGACAGCTGTGAGAGGGAAGGTGGGAGGTGGGGACTAATTGGAAAAAGGTGAAGGGCTTAGTCAAAGAACATATATGAATAACCACAGAAATGGACAACAGTGTGGGGATTGACTGTGGGAGTGGGGAATAGGTTGGGTGAAGGGGAACGAAAGGGGAGAATTTGGACAACTGTAATAGCATAAATGATAAAATATTTAGATTGAAAAACCTCATGCTGTGGCTCTCTAAAATAATTACAAACCTTGTAGTTGGCATGGGAAGAATCAACCACTGAGAGTTTTGTTAAAGTGTCAGAAATAAGAGCTTATCAAGTAGCACTATCCCTTTGATTTTCAGACAGTAAGTTGAATGTTCTCCAGGGTATCTGATAGCTTCTCCAGAATGGTCCTGGGCAAAAGTTTTATCTTATGTACAAGAACCAATTAGATTTGTCACTTCAAAAAAAAAAATAGTTTCTCCAAACCAATTAGTGAGATAATAATGTTACTTCTAAGCCTTAGAAACTCAAAACAAGACTCTGGGGAATCTGGTTCCTTAGTGATACCTGCTCTGTTTAAGCTTCTGATACCCACTGTTGGTGGAGGCTTTAGAACCTACAGAAAGTATTGGAGAATCACTGGGGTATGGTTGGGAGTTGATTTGCACAGAACCTGACTAGCTTAAGGGTAGCAAGAAACACCACAGTTTTAAGACCTAGGACCAAGTCAGTCTGTAGAATTCTTTCTTAATAAGAAAAGCACTCATGAATGGTACCAGACGAATAGAAGAGAAAAAGCCTGCATTTGACTTGGATCAGAGGACTGTTTACATAACAGTGGTAAGCGTACACTTTTATTACACACTTTGCTTTCTCTCCTTTTATCTTTTCCCTTCACAGTCTCTCCTTGCTGCCGCTTCTGCTGCATTCCTTTACTCTTTAAAAAAAATTAACATTCATATTACGTGGACTAAATTTTTTTTTACTATTTTTACTATTCCTCTTTACTATATTTTACTACTTTTTTCTTCATTGAAAATAGACAAAAATATATTTCTTTAACCCATTCAATCACAGATGTCATGTATCATTTTTCTAATTTACTCTGTTAAGTAGTATTATTCACCATTTTGTTGGTTGTGAACTCTTTTAAGAACGCAATCATACTATTGAATATTTCCCCAGAAAATAGTGCGTGTGTGTGCATCTTCTTCTCCATAAAATGTCAACACCCATGCTAAGAGACCAGATAAAATTGATTTAGAATCACTGCAACCTACCTTGGACCTAAATTCTGATTCTGAATCTATGAGCCTTGACCCTTAACTCTCCAAATAGTATTTGAGGCACAAACTGAGATCACCTTTTTGGAACCCTCCAGATTTAATCATGTTACGATTTGTTCTGCATTGGTTAGAATATATGGCCCTGCTCTGTGGTCCTCTATTTTCTGATAACCATAAAGACATGTCTACAGTTAAGAAACTGCTCCTGTAGGATCATCCATTGAAACCTCAATATATGGGTGCCTGGGTTGTTGTGGGCTCCTCCAGCATAAAGGTTCTCATAGATTTCGGTACTTGCTGAAGAGAAGAAATTCAAAGTCACTTTCTTAGCAAACTTACACTTATTTTTGGAGAATCATTCAAATGACTAGCATTGCTTGATGTGTCATTTTCTGGTATTCACTTCAATACTGTATCATACATGAAGTGAACGCTCACCCTAATAGTCTTTTCTGTATCCAATTAAGTCTTTGAGTCACTTATGAAACTCAGCTACACCACTGCATGGGACTGCTTTTTCACCAACATGAAACCTGGACTAAGATTCTGAAAAACTCAGAAATAGTCATATTGTAAAATAGACAAACTGTAATTGTGTACTAAAGCTAAGCCCAAGACCTCACCAGATCTCTATTTTGGCAGGGGAACTGGGGGGACTCCAGAAATTACTGTCTGGTAATCTTAAGTGATCTGGCAAATTGGGAATAATAATAGTGTCCTCTATGAATAGCTGTTAATAAGATGAAATATGTTAGTGTATATAAAGGCTCATATTCCAGCTCAAAGTGAGTGCTAATTAAATATTTGTTATTATTATTTATTTATTTAAATTTACTGATTTCAACAGTGCATCTGAGCTACAGAAAAATCTGGGGAATGGTGAAGGAACAGTTGGAAGAGGGCTCAGAACTACTCTGACTTCTCCCAAGTGCTCCCAGCCCTTATGTTCTACCTCCAGTATTCTCTTACTTCTATATGTTCTGTTTTTTGTTACATGCCTAACCCTGAACGTCTCTGGGGTTTCAGAGTCATGCATCCAACTGCCCTTCAGGTATCACCAATTAGTTGGTTCATAGGTGCCTCACCATCAACAGATACAAAAGCAATCCTATAATTGACCTTCAAAAGGCTAGATTTTCATTCAATAATTCACTTAATTCCACATCTCATTTAACAGTATTACCATCCTCCTAGTGTTTCTACTATTTACTCAAGCATTAAATCTACTTCATAAGTGTATGTGAGTTTACAATTTCTTTCTTTGTTGACCAGATGATGGCTTTAGATTATAATCTTGTCTCTTTAGATCTTAGTCATTGTGTAAAACTTCCTATACATGGGCAGTCAGTTTTCTCAAATAGGAACCTCATATTTTACATCATTGATTAAAATCCAAAGATTGTATACTTTCATACAGGGCCCTTTACAATACAGACCTCAGATACTTTCCTCCTTTGTAAATACTCTCAAACTCCTAAGTGTTAATCATTTTATAACTATTTCATGCATATATTTTTAATGCTGTAATTATTACATGATATAGTATTCATTTATTTTTATTTGTTTTCCCTTAGGTTGAGTGATTAATGTTTTCATTTTTAGAAATATATTTTATTCCAAATTTATTTATTGCGGTAAGAACATTTATCATGAGATCTACCACTTTAACAGACTTTAAGTGTAAAATACTGCATGTTGACTATAGGTACAATGTTATGTGTCTCAGATCTTTGGAACTTATTCATCTTGCCTAAACGAAGAGCTCTGGCCTGTGATTAGCAATTTCTCATTTTGCTCTTTCCACAGATCCTGACAAACACTTTCCACTCTTTAATTTCATGAATTTGATTACTTTAGATATTTTATGTAAGTAGAATTATACAATATTTTTCCTTCTATAAATGTCCTGTTTCACATAGCATAGCATCCTCAATAACATGAACATCTTTCATGTTACTGCATATGGTAAAATTTCTCTTTTAAGATTAATAATTTATTTCATGTAAGTATAACATTTTCTTTATTCTGTCAATGGACATTTAGGTGGTTTCTATATCTTCTATATTACATACAGCACAGTGATAAACATGAGATTTCTCTATTATTTGGTTAGATACCCAAAAGTGGGACTTCTGAATCATATAGTATTTTTATTTTTAATTTTTTTTATCAATGTTTATACTGTTTTCCATAGCAGCTGCATCATTTTGCATTTACACCAACAGTTTGCAAAGATTCTAATTTCTCCTCAGCCTTTCCTATACTTCTCTCTCTCTCTCTCTCTCTCTCTGTCTGTCTCTCAGATAATTAATAGCTATCTTGACAGGTGTGAGGTGACATCATGGTGGTTTGGAGTCCCATTTTCCTGATGATTATTGGTATTAAACATTTTTATATATACCTGATTGCCATTTATATGCTTTCATTGGAGAAATGTCTGTTCAAGATCTTAGCTCATTTTAAAATCTGGTTATTAGGGTTTTGTTTTTTTTTTTGCTATTGAGTTGTAGGAATTTCTTCCATATTTTGAAGATTAACTCTTTATTGGACATATGGTTTACAAATATTTTCTTCCATTCCACAGGTTGACTTTTTACTCTGTTGATTGTTACTTTTGCTGTGCAGAAACTTATTTTTAGTTTGATGTAGTCCCACTTCTCTAATTTTGCTTGTGTTGTATATACTTCTGATGTTGTAGCCATGAACTCTTTGTCAAGACTAATATCATAAAACATTCCCCTAAGTTTTCTTCTAGGTTTTACAATTTCAGGTCTTGCATTTAAGTCTTCAATGCATTTTTAGTTG
The DNA here is from genome assembly GCA_004024845.1 of Tonatia bakeri. NCBI lineage: Eukaryota > Metazoa > Chordata > Mammalia > Chiroptera > Phyllostomidae > Tonatia > Tonatia bakeri. The sequence continues at coordinate 70,476 of PVIA01006956.1, read as the reverse complement.
ACATTTTTATTATTCAAGATGGTGTTCAGTTTCATAGTTTTTACAAGTGAGATACAGTTTTTCCTACATCATATGTTGAAAAAACTATCCTTTCTTCATTGTGTGTCCTTGACACTTTTGTCTAAGATCAGTGGAATGTATATGCTTGGATTTATTTCTGGGCTGTCTATTCTGTTCCACTGTTCTATATGTCTGTTTTTATGTGAGTACCATACTGTTTCTATTACTGTAACTTCATAATATATTTTGAAATCAAGACTTGTGATGCTTTGTTTTTCTTTCTCAATATTGGTTTGGCTATTCATAGTCTGCTGCATTTCCATATGATTTTAGAATTGTTATTGTAAATAATGCTATTGGGATTTTGATGTTGCATTGAATCTGCAGATTGCATTGAAACTTTGGTTGACAGGGACATTTAAACAATATTAAGTCTTCTAATGCATGAACACATGATACCTTTCCATTTGTTTCCATCTCTCATTTCTTTCATCATTGTTTTATAGTTTTCAGTATACAACTTTCTTCTTCATAGTTAAGTTTTATTTATAGCTTCTGTTTTATTCTTTTGGTTGCTATTGTAAAAAATGGAAATGTTTTCCTCATTTCCTTTTTAGATAATGTTAGTGTTTTAAAAATGCAATTGATTTTTGTATGTTTTTTTTAAATCCTGAAAATTTACTGAATTTGTTGATTAACTATAACAGGGTTCTTGTTTTTTTTGTGTGAAGTCATTGATGTGTTCTCTTTATAAATAATCATGTCCTCTACAAGCAGGACAATTTTACTTATTTCTTCTCAATTTGGCTGTTTTTCTCTTTTTTTTTCTATTTTTCCCTAATTTTCTAGCTACAAGCAGTAAAATTAGACGTTCTTGCCTTTTTCCTAATCTTTTTTTCTTTTTCCCGATCTTAAAGAAAAACTTTCAGTTTTTTACTATTGAGTATGAGATTAGCTATGGGCTTCTCAATGTGGCCTTTATTATTTTGAAGTACATTTCTTCTGTTCCAAGTTTGTTGAAAGTTTTTTTTTTATCATGAAAGGCTATTGAACTCTGTGAAATACTTTTTCCAAACCAAAATCACATGAAATGATCATGTGATTTTTTCCCTTTTATTCTGTTAATGTGGTTTACTATGCTAGTTGGCTTTCATATGTTGAAGCACTCATACATTCCAGAGATAAATCGCACTTGGTCATATTGTGTGATAATTTTAATGTGCTAATAAATTTGTTAGTATTTTGTAAAATATTTTTGTCTGTGTTCATCAAGGATATTGGTCTGTAGTTTGTGTGTGTGTGTGTGTGTGTGTGTGTCTTTGGTATGAAGGTAATACTATTCCCATAAGTGAGTTTGGAAGTGTTTTTCCCTCTTCAATTATTTTATTTTTTTTATTTCAATTATTTTAAAAAGAATTTGACAAAATAGGCATTAATTTGACCTTCAACATTTGGTAGAATTCAGCATTGAAGTCATATAATCCTAGCATTTACTTTATTTAGAGATATTTGTCCCAATTTCCTTAATGTAATTTTAAGGTGTACAACATGATAATTTCATATGTCTTTATTATAAACTGATTACCACAATAAGATGGTTAATTCCCCATAGTCATCTTTGATGACTATGTCACCTCACATAGTCATCTTTTTTGCATGAGGTGAGAACATTTAAAATCTGTTTTTTTGCAACTTTTACATATATGATAAAGTATTGAACGTAATCACTCTACTGGACATTAGCCCCCCAGCACACACTTACCTTATAGCTGGAAGTTTGCACCCTTTGACCAGCATCACCCCACCTCCTACTTTCCCAACCCTAGCCCTGCTGATCACTGGTTTACTCTGTTTCTGTGAGTTTGGCTTTTGAAAAAAATTAACAGATTAATGAGATCATGTAGTGTTTGTCTTTCTCTGACTTATACCACTTAGCATAATGCCCTTAATGTTTATTAAGGTTGTGGCAAATGGCAGTATTTCCTTTTTCTTTCTTTCTCTTTCATGAATATATAAAAATCTCTCACATTTTCTTAAACCGTTCACCCATCCATGAATACTTAGGTTGTTTCTATATCTTGGCTATTATAAAAAAATGTTGCAATAAACATCAGGGTGCAGCTATCTCTTTGAGATATGGATATTTTATCTCTTTAGATATATACCCAGAAGTGGATTGCTGAATCATATGGTAGTTTAATTTTTAATTTTTTGAGGAACCTACATACTGTTTTCAACAGTGGATATACCAAATTTCATTCCCACCAACAGTGCACAAGTTCCCTTTTCTCTTTATCCTTGCCAGCACTTACTAGTTCTTGTTTACCGATTCTAATAGCTGTGAAGTGATGTCTCTTATTGTAGCTTCAATTTGCATTTTCCTTACATATTAATGATGTCAAGCACCTTTCCATGTACCTGGAGGCCATTTGTTTTTCTCAGTGACTGACTTTACCCACAGGATCTAAAAATTTTTTGTATGTACATTTGTGCAATGCCAAATAACACTCTTCCCACTCAATTAGTTAAACTGAAATAATTGGAAAAGATAATCTAACATCTCTCTTTTACTCAGATCAGGAAAACAATGTATAATATCTCCAACTCTTTTAGTAAAGGATAATTTATTAACATTTTAGACAGATTGTTTTACCAATGTATCCTAAGTAAAAACTGTTATGTGTCTCTATGGGCATGAATTTCAAGGCAAACAGGAGGGGATTTCATGATTAAAGGAAGGTTATGTTGGAAAGAATACAGAATGTGTGGTATGACAATCCAGACTCACAAAGATGCTTTGATAAGCTGCTGTGATAGGTGAATACTAAAATTCAGCATGTAGTTGTGAAATGGACACCTATATATCAAATATGAGAGGACCTGTGTTTTTGTAGAAGCAAAATAAAACAAAGAATGGTTCCAGTACTTAATAGCAGAAGCCAGTATGAAAGCCTCTTTGTAGTTTTGTATATTGTAAAACTCAGTTTTGTATTACAGTATTCTGGAAGTTGATTTGAAGGTTCATAAGGTGTTTAAGTGCACTGACAAACAGAGAACTGCATTGGAAACATTTTTTGTTGTGTAACTCTGGAGTGTTGAACACTGGCAGACAAAAGGAATAGAGTTAATACAAGAATTGTCAGGGAGGAACTCAATGACAAATCGGCAATACCCAATGTAATATACAGATGATGTATTATAGAATTTATACTTGAAACCTATATAATTTTTTAACCCATGCCACCCCAATAAATTCAATAAAAATTAAGAAAATAAAAAGGAAAGCTTATGAAGAAATATAAATTAAAAATGAATGATTGAGGTACATTGTTTTTAAGGTCCTTTCAATTTAGAGAATATATTAATTTGTGTCTTATCTGTATTTTTATAGTTCTTTTTCTCTCCTTTTCTAATTATATCACAATGAATTTAGAATCCTTGGGTCTCCATCCTACATTTGCCATAAATTGTATGTTAAAAGTTCCATGTTATTTAACTTCCTCAAATTGTAATTTTTTCAATACCCACAAAAATGGAAAACTTTATCTATCTTATAGAATGTTAATAAGGCTTAACTAGAAAATTATTATGAAAATGTGATATAAACAATAAATGTGTCTCATCTTTTTCATCTTTTGTTTTTTTTCCTTTCCTTTCTTTGTCTTTCCTGCCTTTTTCAACCCTCAGTGCTTTTACCTCTTTGTCATTTGCTCTTATCTATCTAATAATAGTAAAATAATACCTGTCCATATGCCAGTCAAGTTGTCTGCATGCAGTCCTCATCCTAGAGACCAAACCTTCTTCTGCGGCATTTGCTGCTCCTACAGGCTGAGTCACAATAAAAATTATCTTTATACTAATAGAGTTTGTCATTGTCTTTTTCTTTAAATGAAAGTAGTGGTTTTTGATGCATTGGGTAATTAACTTACTATCTTTTTTTTTCTCCTTTCCAGAATGAAAATCAAACTTCTATGGAGATAAAGAATCACTCTTTGATTACAGAGTTCATCTTGTTGGGCATTCCACACACAGAGGGTCAGGAAACTCTGCTCTTTGTGGTCTTCTTGATCTTCTACCTCTGCACTCTACTAGGAAATCTACTCATCCTTTTAGCTGTCATGTCTGAGTCTCGTCTCCACACTCCTATGTACTTCTTTCTTTGTAACCTCTCTGTGTTAGACATTGGTTTCTCTTCTGTGAGCACCCCAAAGATGTTGGCCAACCTGGTGATGAGGAACCAAGTCATCTCCTTCGGTGGTTGCATGTCCCAGGTCTTTTTTTACCACTTGTTAGGCAGCGCTGAGTGCTGGCTTTACACAGTAATGGCTTATGACCGATTTGCTGCCATCTGCCACCCACTGCGTTACACCATCGTCATGAACCGCCGGGTGTGTGCTCTGCTGGCTGCTGGCACCTGGTCCACTAGCTTTTTTCATGCCACAGTTCTTACTACACTGACCTTCCAAATACCATATTGTGGGTCTAATAAGGTAAACTATTTCTTTTGTGACATCTTTCCTGTAGTCAAGTTGGCCTGTGGTAACATCTTCATTATTGAAACCGTGAGCTTTACCAACATTGGCCTTGTGCCCATGATATGTTTTCTCCTCATCCTTGCCTCCTACATCCGAATTGTCCTTGCAATCCTCCAGATGCGGTCTGCCGAAGGGAGGCGCAAGGCAGCATCTACCTGTGTTTCCCACCTTTCCGTGGTCACACTGTTTTTTGGGCCCTGTGCCCTCATCTATACCCAGCCATCTTTGAGTGAGGTGCTGGTAACCCCAGTACAGATCTTTGGCAATGTGGTCACCCCCATGTTGAACCCCACAATCTACACTCTGAGAAACAAAGATGTCAAAGGAGCCCTGAAGAAACTTGCTGGGGGCCAGATTGTTTCATCAGGAGGTAACTAGTCTACTTGTGAGTGAAGATGATTTTTTAATTCCCCATCTTTTTGTTAAAGTAATTTTTAAACACGTATCCATGGCAGTTGTAAATATGTCGCTTTAATAAAGACAGCTGGGAAGTAATTCTGCCTGATAAAAACCTGGGCCATCGTCCCCATTCCACATACCAGAGATGAGCAAACACTTTCTCTAAGTGCCCAGATAGTAACTATTTTAGGTTTGGAGGACTGTATGGCTCCTCTTGCAAATATTTCACTCTGCCATGGTGGCATAAAAACAGCCATAGAAAAATACATAAATAAATGTATAACGCTTGTTTCAATAAAATTTCATTTACACAAATATGCAGCAGGCAGGATATTCCCCACAGGCCATAGGTTGCTGACCTTTGACACAGAGACTAAATTTGAAACACTTTTTTCAAGGCTATATTGATAATGGTTTGAGTGAACTTTGATGAGGCACAAGTTAAACTATTGATCAAGGGAAGTCTGTGAAGAGACAGACATTAAGGAACACAGTGAGCACTCTCTAAGGAAACATTTTAAGCACCTTAAGCATACCTAGAGAGGACTTCTCCTTACAGCAGGTCCATCTGGATATAATCACACTAATGCTCAGCTATGTATTGACACTTCTGGTCCTTGTGTACCGGAACCACTCTGGGCTCTGTTGCTCTGGGCTCAATTGCTTGCCACCAATAAGAACTGTAACTCCTAACGCCAGAGTCTTATGAAAAGGAAAGGAACTACTTATTCAGAAATTATACAGTTAAGAATAATGGTGGAATGCTGCCATTAAATCCCACACCCTTCAGAAACAAAAAATACCCAATGACACACAGTCCAGCGTCCCCTTGCCAAACGAGGCCAGACAGAGGTACTGCCTCTCAAGATAATAAATAGAAGTCTGTAGTTTAGCAGGGAAGATTCCCATCAGTATTCTGGCTTCTTCCAGTCATCTGTGTGTCCTGCTCTTACTTAACCTAACATTGCATTCTAATGGTGAGCTGGTAGGGGTCCTTCTGCATCCTTTCGAACCGCGTGACCAAGACCCCACACTGCTGCAACATGATCAAGAGGCTTCTCCTTTCTAAGCTGCCTGGTTAAGTCCTAGCATGGCTGCTGTGCCTGGGTTTAAATCCTGACACGGATCTTCCTCCATAACCCCATTTCTGACTCTTCAAAAAGGGTTACACCTGCCAGTACTCTGGTCTCTTCTCCCTTTCTTGGCTGCCATTGTTAGTCCTGGCAGGTGTGAACCCATGATGTAGTATAACAAGGTGCAGCCAGGGCCCCATTGCAAAGAGGGATTTGTAACAGGGTCCAGAACTCAGGGTGTCCAAGAAATATTAAAAATATAGGATGTCCTCACCCTCACAAGTCTGAACTAGGGGAAGGGACACATGGAGCAGGGCCATTGAGAGTTATTTTGCATATCAACAGTTTTGCAAATAACCACAAAAGTGGTTATTTAACATATCTATAACAGCTGGTTAGGTTCATAGATATGTTAAGTAGCTGTGGCCATACTTTGAGCCAGGGAGACAGGAGTGACTTCGACCCATGATGTAACTGGGAAGCAGCTCCCCCTGGTTAGAGTGCCTGTGCGAGAGCTTGGAGATGGTTTGCTCCATGCCATGGGGCCATGCCTGCCTGGACTTACTATGGTAGCTAAGAAAGGCTGGAAAAATATGGGAGTGCTGGCAGGTGTAACTGATTGTGGGAGGAGTCAGAAATGGGGTTGCAGAGGAAGATTCCTTCTGGGATTTAAACCTATGTGTGGCAGCCATGTGATGCAAAACACTGGTTTTGGGTAGAAGCATGTAGTTTGGGGGGTTAACTCCTTGGGTTTGGCTCTCTCTTAACCATGGGGCTTAGGAAGCAGGAAAGCAAGATATAGCAGCTATTTGGGGCTCTCTCTTAACAGTTTACAAGAATGCAGGAGAAACACTGCAGGAAGGAAAGGGGTGAGAGGACTCTTGCTGGTGGGCCAGGAGGAGGTGCCATGTGGGTTTGGATTGCGAACTGGAGATCAAGAGACACAGCTGATGGTGCTGGGAACTGCAGAAGGCTGCCAGCCGAGCACAGATTACTGGGGAGAATTGGGCCCAGGACAAGTCATGGACTTCTATTTTTCTCCTGATATACAGTACCCCTGACTAACCTGATTGGGCAAAGAGGGGAAGGAAGGACTATGTGTGTTTGTGGGTGGTTTGAGAGACTTTGGGATTTTAGAGAAGACATTAAGTCATTACTCTAAACCCGATTAACCTTTGAATAAATACTTCCTTTCCAGTTTACCAAACTCTGGCAATGAAAGCCATAATTCCTAAGGGTGGTGGGTAAGGTGAACCTAGTATAGAGGGACCCTAGGAGAGAGGGGTGTCCATTCAGTAACAGTATCTTGTTTCCACCCCCCCCACAGGACCATTCTGTAATAGTAGGAGCCACCTCCAAGCCTTTCTTGCAGGTTCAGCAAGCCCCTCCAGCTACATCACAGAGTTAGGGTCATGCCCACCTCCCCGGCTTCCAACATGGCAGGCACAGCTACTTAACATTATTAAAACACTGACCAAGTTCTTTAGATATGGCCCTGCTGTGCTCTCCCTTCCCCCTGCCAGGTTGTAGAAGCTTCGGGTTTTTTTATATATATATATATATTCCTCGGGGAGGGGATTCTCTGGTTTGGAGAGACCCCTAGTCAAAACATCCCAAGTTCTGGACCTCATTCCACACCTGTTATACTTGTAGTAGAGATAAATTTGTGTCCAATTTTTTAGGCACGATGTAAATGGTCATTACTCTTACTCATAATAACAATCTTCTCAGAAGTTGCTCAGTTTCCCTCTGTCAGTATCAATTCCTCTATTAGCATTCCATCCAGAAAACACCACAAAGATTGCTTAGGCACCTTGTAATATGCTTTTGACAAAATTACCAACCTCTGTTACAAGGCCTGATTATTTTATCTGAGCGTAGCAGAGTGCTAGACAGAGTGGCTCTTCTCCTGATGCTTTTAGTATGACTGCTGAACAGTAAAGGACATGATGAACACAAACATATTTTCATTAAAACTATTTATTTCTCTAGACTATAAATTCCCAGCAGCAAAACATTTCTTCACCAAAAGCTTCCTCACTGCTTCCTTCACATCCTTGTTCCTCAGACTGTATATCAGAGGGTTCAGCACGGGGATAACTGTGGTGCACAACACTGAGAAGACCTTCTCCTGCTCTAGGGAGTTACTGGAAGGGGGCTTGAAATACATGAATGTGATAGAACCAAAGAAGACCCCCACAGCCACAAGATGTGAGCTGCAAGTTCTGAAAGCTTTGGACTGGCCCTCTGAGGACTGGATGCGAAGGATGCTGTAGAAGATGAAGGCATAGGAAATGAAGATAGCTGGGGTGGGCACCAAGGTGTTAAATCCCACAATGACAAAAAGCAGAAGCTCACTGAGGTGTGTACTAGAGGAGGAAAGGTTGAGGAGAGGAAGGATATCACAGAAGTAATGGCTGATGAGGTGGGACTTGCAGAAGAATGGTTTCATCATGGCTCACGTATGAGACAAGGCAGAGAGAAAGCCCAGGAATAAAGACAACCAGCATGAGCAGGCAGCAGACCCAAGAAGACATGACCACACTGTAGAGCAGCGGGTTGCAGATGGCAGCTTAATGGTCGTATTGTTACCGAACAAAGATTCGTGAAAAGGAAAGGAAATGTTTATTTAATGCTATACAGACTTCAGTAGTGACCTAATGTCTTCATCAAAGTCCCTTAAAACACCCACAAACACACACAGTCCTTCCTTCCCCCTTTGCCCAATCTAGGGCACTGTATCTCAGGGAAAGAAACAGAAGGTCGTGGCTCAGGCAGCCCCCGGTTCTTCCCAGTAATCCATTTTGGCTGGTAGGCCTCCCTCAGTTCCTGGCACCATCAACTGTGTTGCTGGGATCTCTGCTAAAGCTGGGTGGTGGTTCCCCCTTCTAAAGCCAGGGGGTTCCCCACCCTGGGAAAGCCACATGGTTCTCCACTGCCCCAGCCATGTGGTCCTCTACACATAATGGCTGTGGGAGTCTCCGCTCTGCCAAAGCCGCGTGATTCTCCCCCCACTGGCTGGGGAGAGAGAAGGGGGTGGGCTGCCACTCTGCCAAAGCCGAGTAGCGATTCTCTGCTAAAGCTGCATGGTGATTCTCTCTCGCAGTGCTGCAGGAGTCCCCACTCTGCTAAAGACCGAGTGATCCTCTCTTCAATGGCTGCTACGTCTGGGTTTAAATCCCCGCACCAATCTTCCTCTGCAGCCCCATTTCCGACTCCTCCTACAGTCAGTTATACCTGCCAGCACTCATATCCTTCCAGCTTTACTGGGCTGCCATTGTGAGTCTGGGCAGGTGTGGCCCCATGTCATGGACCCAATCTTCTCCAAGCTCCCATGCAGGCACTGTAACTTGGGGGACCTGACTCCCAGTTATATCTTGGTGGGGAAGTTACTTCCATTCCCCTGGCTCAGAGCATGGCCACAGCTATTTAACATACCTATGCAACAGGTAAAGGTTATAGATATGTTAAATGACCACACCAGAGGTTAGCTGCAAAGCTGTTGCTATGCAAAACAGCTCTCAATGGCCCTGCTCCATTTGTCCCTTCTCCCAACCCACACCTGGTGGGGGTGGGGGTGAGGACATCCTAATATTTCCTGAACATCTTGAGTTCTGGACCCCATTCCAAATCCCTATTTGGGGACCCCCTCTTGGCTGCACCCTGTTACAGTATGTCATTGAAATCAGGAGGTGACCCTCAGCCACCACAAAGACTATAAAGAAAAAGAGCTGTGTCATACACTTAAAATAAAGGATTGTATTCTTCTTCCCTAGAAAGTTCACCAGCATTTTGTGGGTAATAACCAAAGAGTAGCATTGTGGAAAATAACTCACACATGGGAGAGATGGCGGAGCACGATCCTTTATTATGTGCTCAGAGGAGAGACTCCAAATTCTGAGCGCCAAACTCTAACTTTCCGGGGTTTAAATAGCCTCGGACCCCTTGCCTACGTGGCAAAGCGAGGTTACAGAAGCTAAATGCAGAAGTTAGGTCTGACTACCTTATATGGGAGACAAAGAGCAAGGTGAGGAGGCAGAGAGCAGGGGCAAAGGTTGCAGGGCTATGTGCGGAAGTCGAGGCCATCCCTCTTATCTCCCTTACTTGGGGAACAAAGGCACAGGCCCAGAGGGATGGAATTTGCTAAAACTACAAAGCACAGAAACTTAACAGGATTTTTCTACCACAGCAGCAGAGATTGATGAAGGACCAGCTGCTGAGGAAGTAGTACATGGGGTATGACGCAGGCCTCCCTTGAGCTTGTCGGGTTTAGTATGTGGCCCCTTTTTGTCCACAGATCCTTGACCCTATACATCCACTCAAACATGCTGTACTTCATCTATATAAGAGAGTCTGCATATTATTTCAGTACACTGGAAGGCTTTCATGCCTACACACCATTAAATGTTCTTCTCTCTCTCGATTCTATACCATCTGCACTGTTTTCATCCTTCTTAGCTCAACTTAAACAGCACCTCATTTTAAAATCATTGCCATTTGCCATGTCCCCAAAACATTCCATATACCTTCATTTTGACATGAAGTCTGTATGTGACAGCTGTTTTCTTATAAACTTCCCTGCACTAGGCTTTAAGCTTTTCAAGGACAGGGACAGTATGTACCCAGCTTGTGCCCCTACTGCCTAAATCATCTTGGACAATCCATATATATTTGTTGCAGGAAGGCATGATGTTCATGGCTGTTCCTCAAGGATAATAAGGTTATTGGAGGGAGTGAGGAAAATTACTAGTCACATTTTTTTGTGCAGTTTCACTAGCCATTGCCTTTTAATTGAGATTTTTTTTTAAATATTTTATTTATTTATTTTTAGAGAGGGTAGGGAGGGAGAAAGAGAGAGAGAGAGAAACATCAATGTGCGGTTGCTGGGGGCCATGGCCTGCAACTCAGGCATGTGCCCTGACTGGGTTAATTAAGATTTTTAAAAAATTAAATATTCTTCTCTTTATTTAGATGCCAGAATTTTAAATTATTACATGTTAAACATGTTTGTAACTACACAGAAGTTAGTAACTATAATTTGTGTACTATTTTTATTTTAATATAGACTTTTTTCCTGTTTCTTGCTTCCCTTGTTCACAGGGCCTTTAAGTTTTCTCAGTTAACTTTCTATGTGCTCAAATAATTTTACATACACACACACACACGTTTGTCATTTGCTTGGAATGTAAGATAATATTATTACACACAATTTATTATCTTTTAAAAGTATCTTTAGAATATTCCTTCAAGGCAAATGTGGAGCTCTGATTGGTTGTTTTAAATAGTGACATGATATTCAGTGGTATAGATACGTTGCAGTATGTTTACATCTCATTGATAAGCATTAACTTTTTTTAGATTAAAAATGCCACTATTAAGTATAATGCTATTTTTAAAATATTCTTCTCTTTACACATACACATATTAGTTTTTTTATTCTTATGGAATAATTCCCAAGGAGAGACATTTATGGATTAAATAATTTATAATTTTTTAAATATAAAGGAGGCAACTTTGATTTCCAAAAACTGCAACTTCTATACTTTGGTAGCAAGATATAAGTACCCATTTTACTGCATCCCCACCAGCAATATTTGTTATCTGTTTTTCCCAGCATGTTGGGTATTCATGGTAAGTCATTATTATGCAATTTGTCTTGATTTGTTCTTAAATTGCCTATTGTGTTGTTCATTGTTTTCTTTTAAACTGTTATATTCTTTGTCATTAAAAAGTAACCTTCTGTCTCTCATTTGCACTGTGATTTTTTCAGCTATTATTTATGTATTGATTTTATTTACCGTATCTTTGCTGTAGATTCTTAAATATTTAAAGAGCTGACTATAGTTAGCTTTTTAATTTATAGCTTCTAGATTTTAAAAAAATTTTTATGAGACTGACATGCTGTTACAGAGCAGAACAAGGGGGGGCCTGGGACGGTGATACTATTACTGAAAGAGATTCGGGTCCGTCTTGTCCGCCGCCATAAAGGAAAGATATCTCTCAATGCCAGAGATTTGTGAAAAGGAAAGGAAAACGTTTATTTTGTGCTATACAAACTTAAGGCAGTGACATAATGTCTTTATCAAAATCTTAAAGTCCCTTAAAACACCCATAAACATACTAAGTCCTTCCTTCCCCTTTGCCCAGTATGGGGTACCGTATCTCAGGAAAGGAAATAGAAGTCCAGTCTCAGGCAATGTCTGGTTATTCCCAGTAATCCGTGCTTGGCTGGTAGGCCTCTCTCGGTTCTCAGCACCATCAGCTGTGTTGCCGGAATCTCTGCTAAAACCTGGTGACGGTTCCCCCTACTACTACTGTGGGGAAACCCACTCTGGCAAAGGTGCGTGGTCCTTTCTCTACTGCTCCAGCCATGTGGTTCTTTCTCCACCACTCCAGCCACGTGGTCCTCTTTCCACTGCAGGACCACAGGAGTCCCCACTCAGCCAAATCCGCGTGGTTCTCTCCTCTATGGCTGTCGTGTCTGGGTTTAAATCCCCGCGCCAAACTTCCTCTGCAGCCCTATTTCTGACTCCTCCTACACTTGGCCACACTTGCCCTCAATCTGCTGTCCTTTCTAGCTTTTCTGGTCACCATCATGGGTCTGGGCAAGTGTCACCCCATGTCCTGGAACCAATCTCCTCCGAGCTCCCACCCAAGCACTGAAACTCAGGGGACCTGCTCCTAGTCACGTCTCGGGGAGGAGTTCCTTTCCATCCCCCTAGCCCAGAGCATGGCCATAGCTATTTAGCATATTCAAGCATCGGCCCAAGGCTATAGGTATGTTAAATGACCATGCCATGGATTAGCTGCAAAGCTGCCCTGCACGTTCTTGCTCTATGAGCCCCTTCCCCCAACTCACACCTGTGGTGGGGGGAAGAGGTAAAAAAAAACATCTTAGAATCTCTGGACACCTTGAGTTCTGGGCCCCATTTCAAATGTCCATTTGGGGTCCCCCCCACTCTTGGCTGCACCCTGTAACAATGCTACCTACTGTGCTAACAAGTCACCTGGTTAAAAAGGTTTTTACAAAGAAAATTTAGAGAAACATTGAAGAGAAAATAAACTTTCACGGGTAGCTTGAATGTGCAGATGTGGAAGGGAGTTACATGAGGTATAAATCTGTTACAGCCAGATTACATGCACAAAATCATCACATCTTTTTAGTTCTCTTAGTCAAACCATGAGCACCAGAGATCTAAATCATTTTTTAAAACTATAATCAAAATTCAAAACTTAAATAAGAAGCATTACCACGCTAATATTGTACCTGGAACATAGTAGGCTCTCACTAAATTAAATGTTCCTCAAAAAATATCTGTTCAAAACTTTACCCTATTGATTTCCCTTTCCAACTTGAAGACAGTTTCCCTCATTGAAGGTCAAGAAAGGAATGGTGTTGGTGAAGTAAAAGCAAGCCAGTCATCTGAGAGGCAAAAAATGTGATAATTTTAGTAGGAAAAGCAGGGAAAGTCCAGGCTCGGGGTCTGAGGGTCAGTAGTGGACAATTTCTGCGAGGAGCTCGAAATGGGCTCATTTGGCTGTTCACTAGTAATTACTGAATAGCAAGGCGGGGCTGCGCTTGGTTAGAAGGAAAGACAGAAAACGGTTCTCCAGCAATACTTCACTGCCACTTCTTCAAAGGTGACAAACTAGGCTTTCCAACAGCACCTCCTGAGGATATATGTTCTAATTGTGTTCAGGCATTTATAACACACATGGGAGGTGGAGATAGGTGTTTATCTCTGGAACAGGTGAAAAGAGATGATAAAGATCCTCTCCTTCACTGATTTCATACCACTTCTAAGTGCTTTACATATACTGTTTAATTCTTCAAACACCCTTGAAATAGTAGGTATCAATTTTATCCCTATTTTACAGGTGAAGAAAGTGAGGCACAGAATATTTAAGAGTCAAGATTTAAACCCAGAGAATTTAGTGCCAGAGTCTTCCTGTTCTTGTCTACAGAACCCCCTGCTTCTACTTAAATGATAGATTAATACCTGTGTTTTACATCTCTTATCTTCTCACTCACTACAAAACCCTAAAAGACTGAGACTACAAGGAAATTTGGACAACATGGGATGTTATAGAATGGTTCAGATTTCAAAACATTCAAGGAAAGAACAAGCCTAGGTGATGTGCTACTACAGGGACATGGGGCTGATGCATCATGAGCCACGTGGGGACACAGCACATCCTGAAGTGGGTTACAACCGGCCTGTTGGAGATCTAAAACAAACTTTTAGATCTCAGAATGTTATCTAATGATGACTGTGGCTTGGAGGAAACACAGAAAAGAAAAAGATAGTTTTTCTTTTGAAGAGACTGTTATCTAATAGAATATAAAATGCACACAAAATTACTTCAAGAACTTCTTTTCATACATTCTTTAAAGTTATACCTTAAAGCCTGGCCAGTGTGGCTCGGTTGGTTGGAGCATCATTCTATAACCAAAAAAAGTTGCAGGTTTGATTTAGTTAGGACACATACCTAGGTTGTGCATACAGGAGGCAACCAATCGATGCTTCTCTCTTACATGGATGTTCTCTTTCTCTTCCTCTCTCTCTAGAAGCAATGGAAAAATGTCCTCAGGTAAGGTTAAAAAGAAATTAAAGTGACACACCAAGGCTCTGTATTTTCATAGCTTAGAACAGCATTTCCGAGACAATACTCATGATGTTCTGGAAAGAAAAAGAACAAAACAAAACAAAACAAATACATGTGTTTTCATTTCCAAGTAAGTATTTTCATATACTTCTGGAAGTCTGTAGTAAAGATATGTGCATCAAAGGCTTTATATAGTTCTGGTAGAAAGAAATGTTTCCATCTTTGTAAACTCGGTACTTCTTACATATATTTAATAACAAAAAATGATCAATGAACTTAACAAGGAAGAAAGGATTTCCAAGGTCTGTCCAGAAAAAGTGCAGCCATTGTTAACATAATGAGAATTGTGTGACCAACATTCATGTAACCTGGCAGCCAAGGAGAGTGGACTGGAATGCACATGTGTGAACAATGATGACTTCACTGTACTAGTCAGTGGGGGCAGTGGATGCCATTGAATGAGCATGTGTGCTGTGTGGCCATAATATTCAAAATGACTGAGTGGATAGAACAACGAGTCTGCGTCAAATTTTGCATCAAGCTTGAACATTCCTCCAGGGAAACTATTGGGATGATTTACAAGGCCACAGCTATGGATGACTGGCGATTAACAACTTCATTACAACAATGTGCCTGCTCATGTACCACATCTCGTGCAGAGTTTTTTGGTGAAACACCAGATACCCAAATGACTCAGACCCCTACAACCCATATTCGGTGCCCTGTAACTTCTGCCTTTTCTCAAAACTAAAATTGTCTTTGAAAGGGAAGAGATTTCAGACCATCAGTGAGACTCAGGGAAATACCTCAGGGCAGCTGATGGTGATCAGAACTGTGTGAGGTCCCAAGGTGCCTACATTGAATGGGACTGAGGTGTCATTGTCCTGTGTACAATGTTTCTTGTATCTTCTTCAGTAAATGTCTCTATTTTTCATAAAATAGAGTCATGGCTGGAAACCTTCTGGACAGACTGTGTACACTCAGCAAACCAGTGGTAAGGCTTGAGTGTCCAAGACAGCTTGTTTCAGTGTCTCATTTCTCTACCGACCAGTTTGCAACATCTCACAAAGTCATGTAACATAAGCATCAGTGTTCTAATTTGTGAAGTGGGAATGGTAATATTGTACTTGCTTCAAAGGTTTATTGTAATCAATGAAAATAGTACATTTATGTAGTAGACCATTCTGTGGTCACGGGCCCAGCTCCCACTGGGAGATACATAGGACCCACGCCCATGGATAGGTTCTCCTGTGGGGAATCAGGCCTGCAATGTACCTAGACCACTATGAGTCTTGCTTTTTGCTAAAACTCCCTCACCCTGAATCGAGGACATTTACTGCAAAGTAACTTCCTAAAAACCATGTTAAACCTTCCAAGGATGAGTATAACCAGTTCAACTACTTTTGCCTTTTCATTTGCAAATATCCCTCTTCTGTAATGTGATTAGCAGCATTGGTCCTTTGTTTTCTGTAAAAGGTAACCACCTAAAGCGAACCTGTGCATAGTAAATGAGGACCATCATGTAATGGGTGGAGAAAGAGAAACTCAAAAAAGGCCTGTCGTGGCAGAGGCTGAGGCTTTTGCTCCCCTT
This sequence comes from Tonatia bakeri, assembly GCA_004024845.1. Taxonomy (NCBI): domain Eukaryota; kingdom Metazoa; phylum Chordata; class Mammalia; order Chiroptera; family Phyllostomidae; genus Tonatia; species Tonatia bakeri. Next base: position 54,271 of record PVIA01006956.1, on the reverse strand, counting down.
GAGAGAAAAGCCACGCTGTCCCTTTTCCTCCACTGGACTTGGTAGTCTGTGAATATCTCATTTTATCCATAATGATGCGGACACTGCGAGCCAGTGTCTGCATCACATTTAAAGGTTCACCATCTAAAAATGCAAATAAAAATTTAGTGCATTTTAAAAAATATGATTGAATATAGAAAGGAACACAATATAGAGACATGGAAACACATTACCTTGCTATGAAGCAAAGAAACATGTGCATTTCTTCTTTATCCTAGATCCTTCACCTTGATGTGAATGGTGAAAATATTGTAAGCATTTGGGGTGATTAAGTTTTTAAACATTTGTGTCTCTTCATTTGGGAATTTTGAAAGGATTTGAAAGAGTTGAGAGTTTTGTTTTGTTTTGTTTTTTTTAGAGAGAAACTGAAGTATAGAAATTTCTTTATCCCAAAGGGTATACCTTTGCCAAGTGCTTCTGAGGCCAGAAGGAAGCAAAGCAGGGCTAAGCAGGCTGAATGGATTCTTAATCTATCCCTCACTGGTCAGAGGATATTCATTCAAGATCAATGAAAGGTAGGAATTCATCTTTAATAGTCTATCTAATAATTAATACCCTACCTAGGATTATATCTGCTCTTACATTTTTATTTCTTCGATAGTACTTGGTCTAGGCTGGTGTAGAAGAAGATGAGGAAAACTACTAAATACATAAACCAGAAGCACTTCAGGGAAGCAAAAGCTTCAGAGTCATGTGGAAACCCTGGTGCCACTCCCCGTACCGCAGTTGGGTGAACTTAGCCTGTGAATCACTACTGGAGGGGACTGGGACCCAAATTAGAAAGAAGTGACAAGGCAAGACGAATAAAAAGGAAAGAAAGGATATAACCAAGTAGAAAGAACAAAGGGCAAGTGTTCCTGGGAAAAGCCCAAACATTATACATGGTTAGCTTTGTTGCTAATCACCAATGAACCTTTTGTTAGATAGAGTACAATTGCCCCCAAATGAAACTGGGCACCTACCTTGATCCTGCCCAGAGATGGACGTTATTAGGACTCATTCATGTTGTTCTTGTCACAGGCTCTTGTTAGAGGTAAGAAAGAGAAAAGGCTCTTCTGCTGCCTGATGTTTATATTTGTGTCAGTGGTTGAATTATTTGGTTGGCTAGAAGCAAAACATCAAAACTCATCTGAAAGTACAAACCCTCTGGATCTTGAAGCAAATCATGGTATTTAGCATCCCCAATCTTAAAAGCAAGGTGTTGAGATATGTAACTTTTATTTGAAGCTTATCGAGTTTAAAAACATCATTGAAAATAGCTAATTCCCCTGCATACACAGGTCCCCCAAGATTTACTGAGCCTAAAGATTACTGGAGAGCTCGGCATATAATAACTCTTTGCAAAAAATATTTATATCACCCCCTGGGCCTCCTTTTTGCTATATTTCCCAAGAGAAAAAATATGCTAAAAGGAGTTTCTTATTTTATAATACCATGTGACCAATGAGGATTCTGAAACAGGGAAAATAGATGTATGATTCCCCAAGCAAATCTGCAGTCAGTTGTTGATTCTTGACTATGATTTCATCAGCCAGTAGGAAAAACAGTGGAGAAATATAATAAAATGTATTTTTTCTCTAACTTAAATTTATTCAGTTTAAACACCTTGCTTTATTTTTCTTTTTATTGCCATAGTAGTATACTTATATCATAAAATTTACTATTTTAACCATGTTAAGTGTACAGTTCTGAGGCCTGAAATACATTGACATGGTTATTCAACCATCGTCATCATCACCCATCTCCAGAACTTTTCTATCTCCCTCACTGAAACTCAGTGCTCGTTAAACACTAGCTCCCTCTTCTCCCTCCAGACCTCGGCAACCACCTTTCTACATTCTGTCTCTATGAATTTGACTATTCTGGGTACTACATATGAGTATACGTGAAATCATACAATATTTTTTTGATGTGTCTGGCTTATTTCACTTAGTGTAAAGACTTTAAGATTCATGCATGTTAAAACATGTGCCAGAGTGTTTTCTGGAAGGCCACATAATTTTTCAATATGTGTATGGACCAGGTTTTGATCATTCATTTCCCTGTCAGTGGAAATCAGGCTGCTCTCACCTCATGACTGTGGTGAGTAGTGCTGGGACAAGTGCGGGTACACAGGCTTTTCTTTTTCTTCAGGTTGTCGTTTTCACTTCATTTTTCCAGTATGGTTGGGATTCAGAATACCCTTTTATTTGGGGTATAAAAGGAATTCAGTGATTATTTCACTTCTGCTCCTACATTGTTTTCTGTGACAGCAGTTTATAGCATTGAACAGCTTGAACAGCTTTAATACAATTTCATTATTACAGCTTTCCCATTTCAGGGTAAATGAGAGGTGTGTTCTCCTGACTAGAGCTACTGTCAAAGGTGTGGGCATCAAAATTTTCTTCCTATTCTAAGTGCTTCTGACTGGGCTCATATTAAAATTAGCATTAGGAAGATTATGAGAAAAAAACTTTCCAAATTTATGATGGACATGCGTGAGGGTGCCACAAGAGCATGAGGTGGCGACACACTGAGGGGTGGAGGTTTGTATGCCACTGTGTGGAACTGAGGAGAAGAGGGGCCTGTGACTGGGGACTTCAGGGTAAAGGAATGTGACTCACGTGCATAAGGAAAAGCATGTGTTGAGTAAATAAATGCTTTCTAGGCCATCTTTAACTGTGGGACACCGAGAGCACTTCTGTCAAGTAGGCCTTGCTGGGCCCCTCTTTATCACACACTAGTCTATTTAAGTATTATTATCTGTGGTGACATCTCCCTTCTGGGAACAGGTCTTCTATCAAATTCCTCTTAGACAGTTGGAGGGAAGGTCACAGGTTTCTCCTGAGTCTTTTGTTTCTTAAAAATAACCAGCTTAAAATCAATATCTCAAAAGGCATATTTTAGGGTGGCAAACTCTTCATCCTTCCAAAGGGATGGTAGCACTTAAGGGCTACCTCAGCCTTTCTGTGCTGGGCTTGCTAGAGATACCAGGGTTTCCTCAGTGAAATCCCTGATTTAATGAAGTCAATTTGTAAAGCATTATGGGTATCTAGCAAAGTTTACACAGAGATAATACAGCAGAATTGAATCAGAGCTGGATTTGCTCAGTAGTATCTTTTAGTCCCAAACCTGTTTCAATTATTTAAAAAAGTAGCACTGACTATAATACCTACTCTGTGTATTATTATAATTAGCAATACCACTTATAGATGCTTATTGCATAGTAAACATAGGACTAGGCACTTTACATATATAATGTTCTTTTGATCAAAATGACTTTGAGACTCTGAGGAAGTCATTAATACTCTCTGACATTCAGCTTCTCATGTGTAGAATAACAGAAATCAAATAGAGTACTTTCCAAATGTCTTAGCGCTGTAACTTTTATAATAAGAAAGACTTCTACCAAAAGAAGAAAGGCATTCTTTGTGGTCCAGCTAGCCTTTAATTTGGGAGCCATGTTAGAAATCCTTTCAATTTTATCCCAATAGTTGTTTGTGTTGGGGAGGCAGAAAGGGCTCTGGGTTGACATTCAGGAGACTCCAGCTCCAGTCCTAGCTCATTATCTGTGTTCAAGTCACTTTAAACTTACTAACCTTTAATTTCCTCAACTTTAAAATAGCCCCATCTGCCTCACAGGAAAGTCATAAAATAAGATAACATATGATACAAAATTAATGTTGTAAATTATGATGTACTATAAGAAATAATGAACTACTATACTCCATAACCCACCTCACAGACAACCCAAGAAGCGTGCACAATTAATGTTGTCCCATTCATATGTGTCTTTTCTTCTCGCTAATGGAGACATCTCCCTGGGCAAAAATGCTCTGTATGTTGGTAGTGATGGGGATGGATTTGTTTGCTAAGTGTGACATATAGGACCTATTCCTGACGTTTCAGAAACTGACTAAACTGGAGAAAGTCAGATAAAATGGAAGAGACTCTACTCTGATTAATTCAAGTAATCAAACAGTTCCCCAAGCAAAAGGAAGTGGGATCATTATGGCCGGCTATGGTACCGGTGCTTGCTAAGAACAGACAATGCCTCTAATAGGCCTCCAGGATGTAGAATATAAAGCAAAGGCATCATTTTTATGTATTGACAGAACCTGAGAATAACTTGGACTCAGTGAATGACCCTTTCTAGGCACTTGGACATGTATCCTGAAGGAATTATAGTAACAGAGTTTTAAATCAATTTTCATGCTATTTATTGCCTAAGTTAATCCTCTGAGAACATCAGAAAGAATATGCAATTTAAAATAGTCTTACAGGTTCTTGTTCCCCAGGGGCCTGCAGGAGACTGAAAAGACATGTCTCCCAAAGGATATTTACATTCTAATCTCTAGATGCTGTAAATGCTATCTTACATGGCAAAGAGCACTTGGCAGATGTGACTAGTCAAGGACTTTGAGATGGGAAAAATATTCTGGATAATCCAGGTGGACCCTAAATTCAATTAAATGTGTGCTTTTAAGAGAAAAGCATGGGGAGATTTCACACAGAAGAGGAGAAAGAAATGTGACCATGGAGGTAGGAATTGGAGTGATGTATCCACAAACCAAGGAATGAATGCCAGCAGAAGCTGGAAAAAACAAGAAACAGGCCCTCCTCTAGAGCTTCTAGAAGTATTTGGGCTCTGTAAGCACCTTTATTTTGGCCTGCTGACACTCTTTTTCGATATCTGACCTCCAAAACTGCAAGAGAATAAAGTTTCATTGTGGTAATTTGACAGTACTCACAGGAAACTAATATAGAGCTCAAGACAGAGATTTATTTATTATCATCTTAGATAATAGGATTGAAAAGAAGGATTTTCCCATACTTTACATATGCCTCAGTTTATAAGGGCCTTTGTGCAGGGCAAGAATTTAGCACATTGAGACTGGAAGCAGTGTAAGATCTCAGCCCACAGACACACACTCATGGGCCCTGAGTGAAAACATACCTACTAAAAAGGGCTCCCCATAGCTAACAGGACCCCGGTTAAAAAAAACACCAAAACAAGACAAAAACAGACCCTAGTCACCATGTCTGCATAGGGACTCTCTCATGCAAACTGCAGTTCAAGGAGAAGCCTGCACTGAACTGCCTGCCTCTATACAGAACTGCCTGCCTGAACTGTGTTCCTCCCATGTGAGCCAGCCCTTATAAGGAGTTCCTGGAATCATATTTTAAGCAACAATAGGAGGCTTCCCCCCCTCCAATCATAGCTGTGCAACAGTATCCCCATCAGATTCTTCACTGAGCAGAGGGCTCCTTTCTGACCAATTAGAACAGTGCCTTCTGAACCAATCAGACTGCAAGTATTTGGATTCCTCCTTTGCATGAGAACACGCCAGTTAGGGACTAGGAGTGGGGACTTCTGTCTATGTAAATCAGCTGCCCTCTAACTTTGGAGTGCTCTTTCTGTTTCCACTGAAGCCTGACAACTGCTTTTTCCCAGGTGAGCTGAAACACTGAAGATGTCTTAAAGATGTTTCACAGGAGCAGAGCAGAACAGACCAGCACAGGCTGGAACAGACCAGCAAGGAGCAAAATAGAGCTGTCTAGGAGGAGAGGGACCTGGCCCCTGGGTCGCCTCACAGTCACATTGTTTTCACAGCTGTGCTGTATCACAGTTGACCTGTTTTATGCTAAATAAAGTTTCCTTCTTTACTTCACTCCAAATTGGGGATTCCTGTTGGCATTTGATTGGTGCCAATGACCTTTGACTGGCATAGTGATGGTATAGGAATGTGAAATATGAGAAAAAGATGGGAGCTACAAATGCTTTGGACTGTCATTCAATGGAGCAAATATGGCAGATACTAGACAGGGTGAGAGCATAAGAGATATGCACAGCTAGCACCAGTGCTAAGGTACTAACTCCTGCAAGAATAAACAACAGTATCTCATTGATGTGGGTGACAGAGCAAGACAGAGTCAACAAGGGGCCACTATCATAAAAATAATTGACAAGAGGAGACCAGCAGAAGGACAGCACTGACAGACAGGTGGCATGGACTGTGGTCCTAAACAAACCCAGTGAATACACCATAGCCATCGTTACAGAACAGCCCCTAAGGGGCATGATAATATTGTAAAGTGATGGGCTATAAGCAAACTGACATGCCCTGTCTTGATTGGTTCTGTTCCCCATTGTCATGACTTGATAATTTCCAGGGACTACTTAAAAGCTCTGGACAAAAACCAGGAATGTCATGCAGACCCTCAGATCGCTCCAACACTTTCAAAGTCTCCTCTTTAAGTCAAAACCCTTTCATTTTGCTCTTAGCCTTCAGTTTCTAACTACCTCACTTTGAAAGAAAGCAAAAATTTTAAGACCTAATTAGTTTTCATTAATGTTATGAAAAGGACATTGCTCACCTTCTTTTTCTGGGTATATAATAATAGAACCTTCAGTTTTGGTTGTAAAATGACTTTCAAATTGGCTCTGATAATATGAAAGTAGTTCATTTCAATTTTTCAAGCCATCTACATGAGTCAACATAATTAATATTCTTGAAAACTGGGCACTTAGAAACATAAAATCCTGCTATACAGATACCGTGAGTTCAAAAAGAAATGATAGAAATGGCTCTAATAAATTCAGACACTCATTATTTCACTTCTGTTCTTTGGACAGAAAACTCTAGTAGGCCAGGAAATTCTTCTTTTCAGCATAGATGTGGTTGGCAGAGATGCAGTCCCACAGCTATTCTTAGATTATATTTTAAAACTTTTTTGTGTAAGAACCAGCAAAAACGTAAGGTTGTCTTTCAGGTGTGATACCTAAACCATCAGTCATTGCATCTCTCCCCGATTCGTCCCTGCTGTCCATAATTAAGAGGCCAGGCTCTCACTGACCTTTCTCTCTCAGAGCTATTAGATGAGAACAGGAGGGGCATTTCACCTTTCCTAACTTAGTTGTCCCTAAAGTATAAGCAGAAGACTCAGAGGAAAGGGTTTCCTGATTTCAGCTTATACATTATACATCACACAAGGCAGCAGTTTCAACTGGTACACTGTCTGAGACACACTGTTGTACAGCAAAAATTTTGAACACATGCAGTGGCTGGCTATTTAGTCAAGGACACTGACCTCTTTTCCCTGAGACTGTCAAATAAAAAAATGACAACAGCTAACAGAACAGTTCAGTGTGAGTAAATAAAAATTATACCTACTTTTGTCAGGTTGCCATAAAAATATGCTTTTTGATGTGCTACAGAATTTTAGTAATTAATTTATGTGTGCCATGAGATGAAAAACATTGAAAATCGCTAACATAAGGAATAAAGTGATAAAGTTTATTTAGTTATGTTAAACAGTACAAATGTTCCTCTGTCTCATGGTATGTAAGCAAGAAAATATGTAGTATCTAGGTCTTGGTATGATTTTAAATTTATTTTCCAAAAAGAGAAAATATACCAATGGAAAAAAATTCTTACATAGAATGAAAAACATAATTTGCTTTGATTTTGCATGAAAAATATGCAACATTTACCCTGACAGAAATGGCTCAGTTGGTTGGGAGTCATTCTGCAAAGCAAAGGCCACCAGTTCAATTCCCAGTCAGGGCACATGCCTGGGTTGCAGGCTAGGACCCCAGTCAGGGCATGTATGACAGTCAACCAAAGGATGTTTCTCTACCACATCAATGTTTCTCTCCCTCTCTTTCTCTGTCCCTTCTCCTCTTTCTAAAAATAAATAAAATCATTAAAAAATATATGTAACATATGATCAGTTTCACATTATCAAAAACAAATATTTCTGAAACTTTTCTGCAATCTATTTTTTTCTCTATACTTTCCATAACATTAAGGGTTCTCTATAAATGTGTTGATTAAGAGGCTTAATTACCATATTTTGCCATGTATAATAAGCATCTTTTGCCTAAATTTTTGAGGGAAAAATAAGGGTGCACATAATATATGGGTAGCACTAATTCTTTTTTTTCAAAGATTTTATTTTTATTTATTTATTTTTAGAGAGGGAAGGGAGGGAGAAAGAGAGAAACATCAATGTGTGGTTGCTGGGGGTCGTGGACTACAACCCAGGCATGTGCCCTGACTGGGAATCGAACCTACGATGCTTTGGTCCACAGCCCGCGCTCAGTCCACTGAGCTATACCAGCCAGGCATAATTCTTTATTTATAAAATATTTTGAATTCTTTTATTTACGCTTATGCTTAAAAGTATAACTCTAGAAAGTAATAATGATATCTGTATGTAAAATAATATCCTGGAATATGATAATCAGTTTTATTTCTAAATATGAATAAATAAAAAATCAAATTAAAAATTATAATGAAAGATTTTTTTCTTGAATCTTTGGGCCCAAAATGTGGGTGCACATTACACAAGGGAGCACATTTTACATGGCAAAGTACGGTACATTTGTGTATTTGTGTGGGTGTTAGCTCCAGAAACACACGAGGAGAGAGTCATGCTTCTGGATTCAGAAAGTTAGATGATACTCTAAGAGAAGAAGTCAGAGTTTCCAGGACACAACTGAAAGTAGCCTGAGTGGTAATGACCATAAGGCCATTTCCAGACAGGCTCGGAAATTGTTCAAGGATTCATAGGAATAAGACTGATTTTTAAAATATTTTGTATTTATTGATTTTAGAGAGAAAGAGGAAGGGGGAGAGAGAGTGAGAATGAGAGAGAGAGAGAAACATTGATTTGTGGTTCCACTTATTGATGCATTCATTGTTTGACTCTTGTATGTGCCCTGACCAGGGATCAAATCTGCAACCTTGGCGTATTGTCGGTGCTCTAACCAGCTGAGCTACCCGGCCAGGGCTTGCCTGATGTTTTTGTTTTTCATATAGAAGCCAACATTCCAGGAAAGTCATTCGGGAAACAGGTGGGGCATTTTGGGTTGAGATCCATGTAGTGGGTACCACCATTTTTAAATAGGCTCACACATAAACTTACTAAATTTTCTTTTATAATTCCAAATAATATTTAAGGCATTACCACTAGGAGGGATCATCCAGAGGTCAGAACCAAAACATCTACTTTTCTGTGACTGTAGGGATATTCCTGCTGATATTGTGGCTAAAATTGCTGATGTCAGAATAAACAAACCCATTGGGAGGGCATACATTGGAAAGTGGATGAGTGTATTTAGTGAGAGAAGCACTGCTTGTTTGTTGGTCTCATCAAGAGCACTCTCTTTCAACTACAATACTTACAAAGTTATCATTCAAGGAGCAGAGAGTTCAGGAGATTCTTGGGGTTCATCCAGTGACTTTGGGAGAATTATTAAGAGTTGGGTGAATACTGCAAGCTATGAATAATTGGATATTATGATTCAAATTTAAGAAGGAGCTGTGTTGGCAATTGTGCCAATCTCTCAATCTCTTTTTCTTCACTGTTAGGAAGAGCTGTTGCAGTAACATCCCCCCACCCCCCCCCACCCCCGCCCCGCAGATAAGCACAGGAGCCACAGGACAGCGAGCTCATTAACTGCTGTCACTGACACCAGGCACGTCGGCCTTTTTGCATATTTATATTCTTACAAATTTCTTCAACTTTAACAATGATGGCTAACAGCTCAGCAACTTAAATTTGACAGTTTGGTGTTTCATTTGGCAGTTGTGACTTTCACTAGACACCATTTTACTAAAAAAAAAAATCCACGCAAGAAAAATCTTTCACTTAAACCAATGTAACAGGATAGGGGGCATTAAATTTTGGGCTCTGTGCAAACTGCTTGGCTCATTGGAGTTTCTGATAGGAAATACTAAAACTGAAATGCAAATAATGGGACATCAAACCAAGGAAATAAAGTTATCCAGTGTAATACTGAAAGAAAGTTAATACATTCATACATGGAAAATTCAGATAACATTTCTTCAGGATTACCTTTCAGAACAGTTGGCCTGTCTTGCAACGTATGTGTTTTTAAGTCATTTATAAAACAAATACATACAATCTTAAAACAAATAAATACAACAGTATAGCAATTAGAGCTTTAATACCTTTTTGGAGCCGGCCTACCTGAGATCAAATCTTGGCTTTGTAATTCATGGGTACGTGACCACAGCCAAATTATATCACCTGTGACTCAATGTTCTCATCTGTAACGTCTAGCTCATAATTCTTTTTTAGTTAAGAGAGGTTATTAAAAAGCCCCTGATACATATGAAATGTTATATCTTTGATACTATTAATCTAATATCATGAAGAAGAAATCATTAATTAGAGTATTAAGTAGAATCAACCCAGCCATCATATAAAGCTTTTTCTATGACCTGCTGAGAAACTGATATTCACTTCAGACATTTATTTTCAAAAACTGGATACTGATATTTGCAAATGTTAACAAACACATTTACATATTGTACTTACTTGTTTCTTTATCATCACCAAACCATTATTATATGACATGTTCAAGGGACTTAGTTAAGAAAAAGAAGATCAAAACCATGAACAGTAAAACAGCAATAAATACATTTATCTGTCAACAATTGAATCTAAAAATACAAACTGAGCAAACAAGAAGAACAGAGACAGAATCAAGGATACAGAGAGCATTTCGATGGTTGCCAGATTGGAGGAGGTTGTGGAGGAATGGATGAAGAGATGAAGGAATTAAGAAGTACAAATAGGTAGTTTCAGAATAGCCACGGGGATGTAAAGTACAGTATGGGAAGTGGAGTAGCCAAAGAACTTGTGTGTATGGCCCATGAACATGAACCATGGTGTGGGGATTGCCTGAGGGAGTGGGGGGTGCTGGGTGGAGGGGGGCAAAAGGGGAAAAACTAGGACAACTATAATATCATAACCAAAAAAAAAATAGGAAAAGAAACTGTAGAAATTTAATACAAGTGGTAATGAGTTCATGCTCTAAATCAATAAAATTAGAACATATATCCATGGTTTATTTTGGCTTTCTGAAAATTTAGAATTAAAAATTACTAATATTATCTGCAAAACAGACATTGCAGGAATTTTATAAGCATTTAATCATTTCTTAAATGTTTATATTAAGCAATTTGACTATCTTCATCATACTGAATTTTTCAAAGAGAGAAATACCAACCTTTATGTTTTGTAAATGGCAAATATTATAACTTGTTATACACTATAACATTAATAGCATTAAATAGCCAAGGACTTCAAAACCAACACTGTGTCAAACACCAGAGATACAAAGGTAAAAAGAGTTTGTACTCTCTAGAAGTTCATGATCTGGCAGGTGTATTAGAGAATAATTCTTATTCAAGATCAACTCTGCCAAAAAAAGTAAAATATTCAAATTGTAAAAGGTAGTACTTATTATGTAACAGGGTACAGCCAAGGAGGGGGCCCCAAATAGGGATTTATTATGGGGCCCAGAACTTGGTGTCCAGGAAATATTAGAAAAAATATGTATACATATATAGGGTGTCCTCACCCCCACAAGTCTGAGCTGGGGAATGGGATGAATGGAGCAGGGCCGTTGAGAGCTGTTTTGAATAGCAACAGTTTTGCAGATAACCTCTAGAATAGTTGTTTAACATATCTACAACCTTTAACTGGTTTCATGGATATGTTAAATAGCTGTAGCCATGCTTTGAGCCAGGGGGATGGGAGTGGTTTCGACCCATGATGTAACTCCCCTTGGTTACAGAGCCTGTGTGAGAGTTTGGAGATGATTGGCTTCACACCACAGGGCCACACCTGCCTGGACTTACTATGGCAGCCCAGTAAAGCTGTAAAAACATGGGAATGCTGGCAGCTGTGGCCAATTGTGGGAGGAGTCAGAAATGGGGTGGCAGAGGAAGATTTAATGGTGAGGCAGCCATGGGGGTCTTCTTGGAACCATGCCACTTGGGCAGAGAAGAACCATGGACTTCTATTTCTTTTTCTGTGGTATGGTACCCCAGACTGGGCAGAGGGGGGAAGGAAGGACTGTGAATTTGTGGGTATTCTAAAGGACTTGGGATCTCAACAAAGACATTAAGTTATTACTCTTAAGTTTGTATAACTCTTTAAATAAATAATCCCTTTCCTTTTCACCAATATCTAGCATTGAGAGATGTCTTTCCCTGGTGGTGGGCAAGGTGAACCTAGTGTGGAGTGGGGGACCCCTGGAGCACAAGAGGGGTCCATTTGGCAATAGTATATCATTCAACCCCCCCACCCCCAGGTCTGTTCTGTAACAATCATAGTATTTATTTTCAATACACAGATATGTAAGCTACCATTTTATATTTTTCCCTCTAATAATTTTTAAAGACTAATAGCAGTTGGTAACAATTTTGCAACTGTTAACAAAAACAAGGAAAAAATGAAAGTAGTAAATCAAAAAGTCATATTGACCATTTTTGCTTTTGTGAATAAGTTTGGAACTCTGTCATATGAATTCCACTACTGATAACAAAGACATGTTTAGCAAAGCAGAGTCCTCAGGCTATTAAACATATTACTTTGATGTGTAGATATATTTTGTAATGTTATTCAATTAATTAATTATAGAACCTACAATATTTGTCCCATATACATGTCATTCAGCATAAAAAATAAAGTAATAATAATTCCTCTTTTTTCTTAATGTTGCAATTATATAATTACATTCATAAAAGCTAAGTGAAGAAGCAGGAGAAAAAGTTGAGTAGAGAAAGAAAGGAAGGAAGAAAGAAGGAAGAGAGTGACGGAGAAAGGGTTTTCAATATTTGAAAATGTATTCCATTTAATTACATTAAAACTCCAGCCATGAAGTCACCCTCACTGAATCAGCAGAATAATTCAGTCCTGAAAATTTCTCATACAAATACATTTGCTGCTCAAAAGATACTTTTCTTTTTGGAGATTTTCTTCAGAGCAAGTTTGACATTCTCGTTTCTTAAGCTGTGCTTAGAAGGGGTCAGCAGGGGCCCAACATTTGTATAAAAGACTAAAGCCACTTCCCCCTGGTTCATTGGGAGGTTGGAGGTACCTGAATGCTGCTGACCCAAAGCAAAGTAAAACCGTCATCACATGGGACCTACAGATGCTAGTGAGGGCTTTCTCCCTGTTCTTTGTGGAGCTGATGCTGGAGGCGATAAAAACATAGGAGGTGAAAGTAGTGTTTGTAAACACCAAAACATTCATGCAAATTAGACAAACACAGCAATCTAATTTTTGTAGGGACTGCTGCAAGAAAGCTGGAACACAGGGAGTATGTCACACAGGTGATGGTGGGCAATGTTGGCATCACAGAAGGCCAGTCTCACTACACAGAGTGTAGGCCAGGGAGCCCTAGCAACCCATTGCATATATCCCAAACACAAGAGGAAAGTATCACATTATATATCAGTGGCTTACCAACGAAAACATGTGATTGTGTACCATTTCTGTCAATACATAACATTCAGCAGTGCAATACAAAAAGGAAATAGAACTGCATTCAGCATCCTGTATATGAGAGGATGTCTTCCTCCAACACAAAGTTCATTAGCATTATGGGGGCAAAGACAGAAGTGTAATAGATATATAAAAAAATAGATTAAAGAGTAAATATTACATGGTTATGTGAAGGTATGAATTTAGTAAAAATTAATGTAATCAAGCCCAAATTGGCTGCCACTGGAACCAGATCCCTAAAAATAGGAAACAGGTGTGGATCTGGAGTTCTGGCCTGTTTGTTAAACCCTTGAGGACAAACCCCAGGACTAAGGAGTAATTTTAATCTATCATCCTTGAGATGAAGGAAAAGCCCATGAGGCAAATTTCAGTTTTCTGAGCCATTTCTCACCCAGGAAATGGCATGCAGACTGGCATCCTTGGGGTGACTTTTCAGGCACTAGGATATGCAGCAACATTAAATGTATAGAAAGGCTACTGTGTCAAAGGGCTGGCTGTTCCAGCACACCTGAGGAGAGAAGGATGGAGCAAAAGAGCAAATATAAAGATAAAAGGGTGAGGAAGAGTTGAAGCATATGACGACTTGGCAGAGCATTATTCATAGAGTTGACACTTTGGCATACACATCTGTTTCCTGATGCTAAAACATTGAACTTTCACATTTTTTAAACCGCATACCGTGTCCCATGTCATTAAACCTCATCCAATCTCTGAGCTTCACTCAGAGAGGTGGATGAACATAAGACATGGTGTGGGTCAGATTCTCAGAAGTGAGGGTCACTAATGTGTGAAGTACATGGGTGAAGAGCAAAAAGAAGTGAGGTTCAAGGATGGAGTGAGTTTAATGGATGTGGTGATTGACGGAACGAGGTCCAAAGATGAAGTGAATGTCAACAATGCAGTAAAGCTGGTAGACAGGAGCGAGGACTGAGGGAACCTCGAATATTATTTAAGGCTCAGTGAATAGGATAATGTTCAGAGGTAAAGAATAGGGTGAGAGTTTATGAAGTAAGGATTAAATAAAATCAGGAAGTTGGACAGGGGTGAAAAAGAGTTAAAATCTGGAACTTGGTAAGGATTAAAGATAGAATTAGAATCAGAGATTGAGTGAGTGATAAGGAGAAACTAAGGAATGACATACAGGAGACAAAGTCAGAGTTAAGTTGAGGGCTAGAGAGTTCATGAGAGGGGAGCAAGAACATGGAGTTAGGGATGGATGAAATTTCTGGGGCTGGTAAAGACTTGGAATGAAATAAGAGAAAGACTCATACATGAAATAAAGTTCTGGGATAGGACAGCATTTATGTGGTTAATTATTTAGTGTTATTTTTTTCCTGCTAGAGTGTAACTTTATTCATGAAGACCAGCACCTTGCCTGCCTCAATCATTGTGCATCCATTCTGTATAATATATTCCAGACACACATTACACACCTAACACATTTTTGATATTGTGGAATAAAAGCTAACTCAAAATTATCCTTCTTTGGATATTATTCTCATGTGACTCCTATTACTTACTCTTAGTGTCTTCATCAGTGATATTTCCTTGACAGTGTAGACATTTCAAGGTAACTGTTCTTTCTGTTTCAGACATGGCTAGATAATATTTTAGCATAGGAACTGGACCTCACCCAAGATCAAATAGCTGGAAGACTGCTCAGTTTAGATGAGCTCACAGAGGAAAGTCTCAAGAGCAAGGTTCTGTCTGGCTGTGAAGTGACTCTCATTCTATCTCTGCATTGGCTACATCTTTGCTTGAAGATTCTGCAATCATAGGACCTCACGCTCAGACTTATCTGCCATAAGGAGACAGATGGAGCTCACAGAGCCCTTGACTCCACTGGCTATGACTTTAGGGGATGAAAAAAATCCTTCAAAGGGTTAGGCCCTTTGAGAAGTGAGTGTTGGCCCCTATTTTCTCTCATTTGCTACTATTTTGGATAAAATGGTTTTGATAATAAAAGTTGTAGCTGCTTTAAGTGCTGAGTGCATCTGAGCATAGGCCTCAACCTCACAATGGCTCCGGGAATCCCTCCGGAGCTGAAGATCTAGCTTCCATGTCTTGACCTTCAGCCAGGTCTACTCCCGTTGCAGCAGAAGAAGTGGCCGGTCATTATCAGATGAACAACTTAGTAATACAGCACGAAGGAAATTATTTTGTGTTTGGTCATACTAGGTAACTGATTAGTACCCAGAGATAGAGTGTTTCCCAGAAAACTGACACTTTTATACTTATATTTGAGCTAGGATGTGCACAATGTCTCCTCAGGGACACCATTTTTTACTCAAATTGTATCTAGAGACTTCTATTCCTCAGTTCAGTGGAGATTGTAGTCTTCTGTATCCAGACTCCCTCAGTTATCCTGACTCTGACTTGAGGGTTAATTAATAATTCTCTGCTTTAAATCAAATCATTTACTCAACAATCTAGTGTTTTATATCAAGGTGAAAATCTGTGAGTCCCTGAGTATAGGAATTACAGTTCCTTAACCTTGAGCATACATAGATCAGGCCCATATTGGTCAGGGGCTGTTACTCGTAAGAGTATCCCATGGGTAGAGCCTTTGTTGATTACATGGAATGGGAATGTCTGTACCTCATGCTTTTACAAATGGTATGCTCAATATTTTAGATGTTGGCTGATTTGTGACTATTGCTAAGTCCTCCACAGCCATGATTTAATAAAACATCTTTCTCTGCAATTAACTCCTTTAAGTATCCCCAAATTCTTTTAAAGTTTCTGAGCATTCTTGTTACATAGAGGCCACAGATGTTTGCTTCATGGGTGTAAACTGTGGTTGAAATGCAAGAGCATGTAAACAGTTGTTTTCTCTCATTCAATATTCCTTAGAACCATACTGTCCAATAGAAATACAATAGATTGTATCAGTGTCAATATCTTGGGGGTGATATTGTATTATAGTCTCAAAATGTAACCCCTGGGGAAAGTAGACTACAGGGTGGGGCAAAAGTAGGTTTATAGTTGTGAGTATGGAAAATAATCAAGAATAAACTGTTCTGCATATTCACAACTGTAGACCTACTTTGCCCCACCCTGTATAAGATATATGGGATCTCTCTGAAATGTTTTTATAATTACACATGAATCTGTAGTTAAATTAAAAGTCTAATTTTAAATAATTGAAAGTATAGGCTTTTTATATCTGAAACAGGAAAGTTAAGGCATTCAAAATGTTTTTAAAATTGTATTATCCTTGAAAGTGAAATCCTAAGATATTACCCATTTAGGTTCACTCTACCATTATCTTGTATTTATTTTAAATGTATGGTTTCAGTATAATAAACATTTTACATACTAGAACAGCATTCTTAGGCTTTGGCGTGTCCTTAATACACACTGCTGTGGGGTATCATTTTGTGCATTTTGCTCCTACCTGAATTAATTTCTCCCCACTATAGAGCCACTCAACATTCCAAATGATTTCCAAGGTTCAAATGAGCCCACTAGAAGTGCATGTGTTAAATGCTTTTTTCATCCCACATTGGTTCACACTGATGAAAATAAAGTTACATCCAAGCAACTTAGACTTGGTATTCAGAACGAAAGCATTGATTGTACATCCCTAATCCCTAAGCACTTGTCTGACTCATTCTCCTGGCACACAGGGTTGCCCACATCCAATACTGCCTTAAACCACCTCAGTTCCCTACCCTCTTTCTGTATTTCTGTATCCAGGTGGTTTTTTTTAGTTATCTCAAATCTAAAATAGATTACCAGAAACATCTAATTCTCTCCATTGCCAAAAGCATCCATGCTCTTCGTTTCCAGGGAGTATTCATTTCATTGAGTCCTCTAGCAGCTTTATAGCAATTAAAACTTCATACAATCCTGAGCATAAAGGAAAAAAGGAAGACCAAGTTTTCAAAATACTCAGTTTCTAGACTCCTTAAAGGTTTAGGAACTCCATTACCTATATCATCTACAGTTTTTAAAAATGTGTGTGTATATATTCAAATACACACATACACACATGCGTACATTAACACAGAACTTGGTTAAGATATATATTATATATGCACAGAAGTTGGAAATAATACCTACATACACACACACATATATGTACATATGTATTTTAACACAGCATATTCACTCGGACTTTCCATGTTTGTTTTCCATTTTTTAATCTAGGTTAAGCCTACATTTTCACCTAAAAATCAATAAAGATTGTATTATTTACTAAAGTTATTAAAATCAATACTTATTTAACAGGAGTACCCCAAGCAGATTCATAAATTTGATGCAGTGGTGGATTTCATTAATAATTCATGTCTGCATTTATTTGCATGAGAACCAAGACCCTACCTACACAGTTCCAAGCTGAACGCCCAGTGCCGAATGCAGAGCCCAATGCGCTGCATGTGTGCAGGTTAACACTTCTTACATGGATAAATGAAAAAGAAAAAAAGCACGGAAAGGGGCCAGCCTCCAGACAGCAGCCAAGGTGTGTGGGTGGTCGGAAATGAAGGACCAAAGAAGTGGAATTCTGTGCCAGGGGCTGGTAGCAGAGCCTCAGAAAATTTGTTTGTACTCACGTGACTTCTGATGTGAGAGGGTTACAGGTAGTAAACCTGATAGAAACTCAGGGGCACAAGCAACCCTTCTTTTCTGCCAGACAGCGTATTCTCCAACTAGGAGGGAGGAGGAGGCTGCAGGAGAGGGTCAGTAAGGGGCCAGAGAGATGACTGATTTCTAAGCACAACCAGATCCTTCTGTAAACGCCCCAGAAATCCTTAAGGGGATTTCCCAGGAGCTGAGTTCCTGAATTAGTTTGTGAAAGCACAAGCAGATTAAAACTATTTTATTTTGTTCATTGGATTCCACATACAAGTAAAATCATAAGGCACGTGTTTTTCCTGATGGTCACTCCAATAAATCAATAAAACTTTTTTTTAAAAAGACTACCTATTTTAATAAGTTATTACTGGTTTTAAAATATTAGAATCAGAGTTCTTCCAGGACAGTCACCCCCATCCATGGTGAAGTACCTTTCAAGACATTTCTCTGGCAGATACTCATTTGGTTTGTGTCCACATATTTCTAGCCATGGCCACTTGGAAGAAGGGCCATTTCCAACACAGATTACAGGTATGAATATGGCAAAGAATACTTTTAGCAGACTTTTTTAAGTGGGCACCAATCACCCAGAAAACCCACAAACCCATTAAAGTGTTGCAAAGAAATAAAACATTAATTGCTTTCATTTTACAACGGATGAATTCCTGTGAGGGAGCAGGACATTGATAATTCAAAGGTGCATGACACTTCATCTGGCCCTCTAGAAATTAACTTTGAGGGGGAGAGGGAATCTTCTAATTCCTTTGTAATTAGAGAACCAATATTTTGAAATACCTGTGTTTGTTTTGTGAAAAGTTGTGTAAATTTTAGTGATGATAGTTATAAAATTTATAATGTGATTTACAAATACAAAAGAAAAAAAAGACCAAGCCAATAGGAAAATGGAGACAAAGATCACAATAGAAAATTTAAATACTGAACCAAGCAGTTCACTTAAGCAGCCACCAGGTTGTGCTGCTGACTTAATAACATTGTTTAAATCAAATTGTATGTATATATATAAGTATGTGTGTATGTACATATGTGTATATATACACACGTGTATATATATGAATTTGCTTAAGATTATATTTTGCATTTTTATGCCCATAAAATGTATAGCCCTTGATTTTATATAACACATATAAAAATTTCAATTCGTTATTAAAACAAATGTTTTAAAAAGATGTTCTTTAGAACAGATTGAACAGATTTAAATTAAACAGGTTGGAAGGACTCATGGACATGGACAACTGCGTGGTTATTGCTGGGGGAGGGGTGTGTAAAGAGACTAAATGGTAATGGAAAAAACACAGTAAAGATGAAATCAAAAATAAAAAAATAAACAAATTGAATGTATTCAATTTGTAAAACTTATTGGCCTCTTACTATGCTGTGTTGTGAAGATGTAATGAATAAGACATGACAATCACAATATAAATAATACACAAATTCTTCAAACAAAAAACATTAGACTGTTAGCATAAATGTTTTAAGAATTATTTTGCTTACTGCTCTATTTCCATCATTTGGAATACAGTAGGAGTACCATAAATAGTTTTTGACTGAATAAAATAGTTGATAAATTAATTAGTATATGATAGATGTTTATAGAAACTTCTATGAACATAGCTCTTTTTGTTTTCTGATTTTCAATGCTTACTAATATAACCTATGGTGCAAATTTCTTATAAAATTGTGGTTTTAACCACATTAAAACCATTTGATTAAAGTTTCAATTTTACAATCCTCAAGTCTTTGATATATGTGTGCAAGGGATAGCCTCTTTCCCATCCTTTAGAATAAATGGTGTCAAGAACATAAATTCTTTTGTATTCTCACCAGAATATGTTATATCACTGAATTGCATTATGGACTTATTTGTACTAACTTTACTTTCAATATGCAAAAGTATGTGACACTATTTATTTAAGTACATGTGATGTCCCTGAGGGTTCTGACATTCCTGGAATCAGTTTGACTCTCCCCAATCTTGAGAGATTTGTTGTTGGAAACAAATCAAGGCCAAATGTTCCTTCGTAGCAGACTTTCTTCGCTGAGTCCTAGATACAAACTTTCTGAAAACCCAGGATGCACAAGCATCCACTCTGGAATCTAAACCAGTGAGGCTATCGCACTGATAGGGCTCTGGGACCCCACTGTCGTGCTTCCCCCTCTTCTGTGTGGATTTGCAAACACTTCTTCAGATTGCCATTTTTCTTCTGTGCTTTCGTATTTCTCTATTTCGTTTTCCCACTTTTTCCCATTCCTTCCCAGAAGGCAATGTGTATTAGCACAAAAAAACATGGAGCTGGAGCCAGATAATCTGGGGTTTAAAATCAATCTGCCACATTCTAGTGACTTTCAGCAGACTCTTTAATTCTGAAAGCATCCTCCTCTGTAAAAGATGATAGCCAGGAGAATACCCTTTATTTCTACCTTCTAAGAAGCTGAGGGCAGGTGGGAGTTGTATGGAGAGGTATTGAATTCAGTCCTTAGAAGTGTCTCTGCTGCATTTCTTTTCATTTTCAAAGAGGAATAAATATCTTCATTTGTACAAGGGAGTTATATTTGCACAATTAAGAAAACAGACATTTCATGCCACATACAGGCACTTGGCCTTAGCTAAGGACAATACACTGTGTTTTTTCTGGTCTTATAATTATGGAGCCCAGAATAATTGTCCAGAACTTGAAAGTGGCCACAGAAGAAAAGGACTTATAAATACAAATAAAGAAGATAGTGAGATTATTAATTTTACCTAATGTAGCATGGGCCAGGAAAGAAATTTGACAAATAAAATGTCTCTGAGTCCTCTTTAAAGAAGGCAGGCAGTTTGCTGACCACTGTGTATCTCTATAAATAAAAGTAAATGGAATAGAGCCAATAGGATTTTCAGTTCTATCTTTGGGAAGGTGGGGAGCAGAGACCTAACCTTCAGATTGGCTCTGTCAAGTCCTATTTTGTAAGGTCAATTTAATCAAGATTTTATAGTGAATTTTAATAAATACATTCTCAGCATTCATGGGAATGATCATATGATTTTCCCCCTTAGCTCTATTAGTAAATCATATAAGATTTTCTAATATTAAACTATCATGAATCCATGGAATAAAACCTACTTAGGTATGATAAGTTACTTTTTATGCTGCTGAAATATCTGCTGGTCTTTAGATTAGTTTAAATAGTATTAGAATTATTTGTTCTTTCATAGAATTCTTCTGTGAAAGTATTTGGGAAGAACTGAGCAAAGTAGTTTATTTATTTATTTAAAAAATTATATTTTATTGATTATGGTATGACAGTTTTCCCAATTTCCCCAACTTTATCCCCCCTCCACCCTGCACCCCCTAACCCTCTTGCATTCCCCACTCCCCTTGTTCATGTCCATGGATTGTACATATAAGTTCCTTGAGTTCTCTGTTTCCTGTACCATTTTTGACCTCTCCCCATCTATTTAATGCCTACCAATTATGCTTCTTCTTCCCTGTACATTTTCCCCCCTATTCCTCCCTTCCTCCTCCCCACTGAAAACCCTCCATGTGATGTCCATCTCTCTGATTCTGTTCCTATTCTAGTTGTTTGCTTAGTTATTGTTTTCATTGTTTTTCTTTATTTTTTAGGTTCATTTGTTGATAGTTGTGATTTGTTGTCATTTTACTATTCATATTTTTGATCTTCCTTTTCTTAGATAAGTCCCTTTGACATTTCATATAATAATGGCTTGGTGATGATGAACTCCTTTAACTTGACCTTATCTGGGAAGCACTTTATCTGCCCTTCCATTCTAAATGATAGCTTTGCTGGATGGAGTATTCTTGGATATAGGTCCTTGGCTTTCATGACTTCATACACTTCTTTATAGCCCCTTCTTGCCTGTAAAGTTTCTTTTGAGAAACTAGCTGATAGCCTTATGGGTACACCTTTGTAAGTAACTCTTTCTTTCACTCTTGCCACTTTTAAGATAATTTCTTTGTCTTCAGTCTTCAGTTACTTAATGATGAAATGATGATGTGCCTTGGTATGTTTCTCCTTGGGTCCAACTTCTATGAAACTCTCTGGGTTTTCTGGACCTCCTGAAAGTCTATTTCCTTCACCCTATTGAGGAAGTTCTCCTTCATTATTTGTTCAAATAAGTTTTCAATTTCTTGCTGTTGTTCTCCTTCTGGCACCCCTATAATTTGAATGTTGGAATGTTTCACATTGTCCCAGAGATTCCTCAGCTTCTCTTCATTTTTTTTTGGATTCCTTTTTCTTCATTTTGTTCTGGTTGGATGATTATTTCTTCCTTTTGTTCCAAAACATTGCTTTGAGTCCTGGTTTCCTTTCTGTCACTGTTGGTTCCCTGAATATTTCGACTTATTTCATTTTGGGTATCTTTCATTTGTTCTTTCATTTTTCAACTGAGCTCAATCAGTTCTGTGAGCATTTTGATTACCAGGACTTTAAATTCTCCATCAGATAGGTTGGCTATATCCTCTTCGATTTGCTCTCTTTCTGAGGTTTTGCTCTGTTCCTTCATTTTGGCCCTATTTCTTTGCTCAGGGCCCCTGATAAGTTGTAAGGGGGCAGGGACCTCGGTATGCACCCAGGCAGGGCAAACCTCCTTGCTGCCTGTGGGGGAAGAGCCAGAGAGGGAACAATGCAGCTCGCCTGCTCATCTCTAGGGCACTGTTCAACAAACCCTCTTGTGAGACTGGAAGTTTCTTCTACCATGGCAACTGCTGCAGTCCACAGCCACCTTTGAGTCTCAGTTTCCCCTTAAATAAGTCACTTCCATGCAGCCTGCCACCTTGATGCAGTCAGCCCTGCCCCCATGGTCTGTCTCCTCACCACAGTTTCTCTCCATCTGCTGCCTTACCAGTCTGGTTGTTCTGTTTGACTGTTTCTTTGATTCCATGGTTGTTGGAGTTCCATGCAGTTTGATTTTCTGGCACTTCTAGTTACTTATTGATTTTAGATTGGTTGTTTTTCTCCTTTTGGTTGTTCAAGGAAGTAAAGGGTTTCTACCTATGCTTCCATCTTGGCCAGAACTCCCAAAGTAGTTTATTTTGAGTTTCTAAATTTCCTGTATTTTTATTTCTCCTATATTTGTTAAATTTCACATTTGTTCCACTTTTTTCTTAGAAAAAAATAGAATAAATAGTAGTTGATATATTTTATCAATTTTACAATGAGACAGCCTTTAAATTTATTTATTAAATATATCATTTATGTTTTCTAATTAAATAATTTTTGGTTTTAATTTTATTAATTTTTATCTGTTATTTTTTAAGTAAATTTTATTATATTCTTTTTACTGACCTATTAACTGCTAATTCATTTATTTTCATTGTTCTGTTCATTGATACATTGTTTAAGATTATGAATTATTTTTCTGCCTAAGTTGCACATATTACATGTAGCAAAACACCGCATTCCATATCCATTTTCTAGATGTTTCACCATTTTGTGTTTTTTCTCTCCCCTACAAGTAAAAATTTAGAAATTCAAGTAATAGAGGACTTTTGTTTTCTTCCCATGTAATTAAGCAATAAGCACAGTGACCAGAGAACATTGTACTGTTTCTAATATATAAAATTTATTAAGGTTTGCTTTTTTCACTTAATATCTATTCAATTTATGTAACCATCTTGACCTCTTCATAAGATATGTTTCTAATTTTTAGGACATAGAACTGTTAGCAGAGTGGTACCGAGACCAATGTGGGTCTGCCTTAGCACGGTCTGGAGAAAGGATTCTTCTGTGGTGTTGCAGGAAAGGAATTTATAGGACACACTAGCGAGGATTTTAAGTGATAGTGGCGAGACTTATTAGGGCTATACTATAGGACTACTAGTGGCAGTTTCAAGATTCTTGCTAAGCCTTCACGTATTTTCTGAGGTTCAAAAGAGAGCAGGCTGCTTTCAGACTATCCTGTCTCTCTCCTGGGTCTTCCAGGGGCTGTGCTTGTGCCCCACCCCCCACCATCCAATCCATTTCCTGGATCTTCCAGATTTTTCTTGAATTATTTATGAAATTACAGCTGTTCCTACTTTTTCTCCCCTTGCCCACCTCCACGCAGTCCTACCCTCTCCCCTCCCAGAGTCAATCCCCACATCACTGTCCACATCCATGGGTCATGCATAAATGTTCTTCAGTTAATCACTTCACCATTTTTCATCCAGTGTGCCCCCTCCCCTCTGGACACTGTCAGTCTGTTTTATACATTTATGCTTTTGTTTCTATTCTGTTCATTAGTTTATTGTGTTCATTAGATTCCACATATAAGTGAGATCATGTGGTGTTTGTCTTTCACTAACTAGCTTATTTTGCTTAGCTTTATACTCTCCAGGTCCACCCATGCTGTTGCTAAAGGTAGGTGTTCCTTCTTTCTTTCTGCGGCATAGAATTCCATTGTGTAAATGTACACAGCTTTTTATCCACTCAACTACTGATGGACACTTAGGCTGTTTACAGCAATTGGTTATAAATAGTGCTGCTATGAACATAGGGGTGCTTATGTTTCTTGAATTGGTGTTTCAGGATTCTTAGGACGTATTTCCAGGAGTGGAATTACTGGGTCAAAAGGGAATTCCATTTTTAATTTTCGAGGATACTCCATATTGCTTTCTACAGTGGCTGCACTGGTCTGCATTCCCACCAACAGTGCATTAAGATTCCCTTTTCTCCACATCCTCACTAACACTTGTTTGTTGATTTATTGATGGTAGCCATTCTGACAGGTATGAAGTGGTATCTCATTGTGGTTTTAATTTGCATCTCTCTGATGATTAGTGATGTTAAGCATTTTTTCATATGTCTATGAGCCATCTGTATGTCTTCTTTGGAGAAGTATTTATTCAGGTCCTCTGCCCATTTCTTAATAGGGTTGTTTGTTTTCCTAATGTGAGTTGTGTTAGTTTTTTGTATATTTTGGAAATTAAACCCTTGTTAGATGTATCCTTGGCAAAAATGTTCTCTCATACAGTGGGTTCCCTATTTGTCTTGCTGATGGTTTCTTTAGCTGTGCAGAAGCTTTTTAATTTGATGTAGTCCCATTTGTTTATTTTTTCTTTTGTTTCCAATGCCCTAGGAGATATATTGGCAAAAATATTACTATATGAGATATCTGAGATTTTACTGCTTATGTTTTCTTCTACGAATTTTATAGTTTTATAACTTACATTTAAGTCTTTTATGTATTTTGAGTTTAACATGTATATGATATAAGTTGGTGGTCTAGTTTCTTTCTTTCTTTCTTTTCTTGCATGTACTAGTTCAGTTTTCTCAACATCGTTTGTTGAAGACAATTGTCTTTGCTCAGTTGTATGATCTTGCCAACTTTGTCAAATATCAATTGATCATAAAGTAGTGGGTTTATTCTTGGGCTGTCTGTTCTGTTCCATTGATCTATATATCTGTTTTCATGCCAGTACCATGCTGTTGTTATTACTGTGGCCTTATAATATATTTTGATATCAGGAATTGTGGTACCTCCAGTTTTGTTCTTCTTTTGCAAGAATGATGAGGCTATTTGGGGTCTTTTTTGGTTTGATATAAAGTTTTGGAATATTTGTTCTAGTTCTGTAAAATACACCATTAGTGTTTTTATAGGATTATGTTGAATGTATAGATTGATTAGGGTAGTATGGATATTTTAATGATGTTAAGTTTTCCAATCCATGAACACAGTATATGCTTCCACTTATTTGCATCTTCCTCATTTTTTTACTTTAGTATCCTATAGTTTTCCTAATACAGTTCTTTTACTTCCTTTCTTAACTTTATTCCTAGGTACCTTGTTTTGTTGATGTTGTTGTTATAATAATAAATAGAATTGTTTTCTTAGTTTCTCTTTCTTATAGCTTATTATTGGTATATTAAAATGTCATCAATGTCTGGTATTGATTTTATATTCTGCTACTATGCCAAATTCATTTATTAGGTCTAATAGTTTTTTGGTAGAGTCTTTAGGACTTTCTATGTATAATATCACGTCATCTGCGAATAATGACAATTTTACTTCCTCCTTTCCAACATGGATGCCTTTTTATTTCTTTGTGTCACATCACTGTAGCTAGGACTACTGGAACTCTGCTGAATAAGATTGGTGAAAGTGGTCATCTCTGTCTTCCTCCTGATCTTAAGGAGAATGTTTTTAGTTTTTGAATGTTTTAGAGAATGATGTTAGCTGTAGGTGTTCCATATATGACCTTTATTATATTGGAGTATGATCCCTCTATTCCCACTCTGCTAAGAGTGCTGTATTTTATCAAATGCTTTTTCTGCATCTATTGATATAATCATGTGATTTCTTTTTTTCATTTTGTTTACAGGATGTATCACATTTATTGGTTTGCAAATATTGTACTAACATTGCATCTCAAGGATCAATTCCATTTGATCATGATGTATGATATTTTTGATGTATTGCTGGATCAGGTTTGCTAATATTTTGTTGAGGATTTTAGCATCTATGTTCTCATCAGAGATATTGGCCTATAAATTATTTCCTTTGTTGTGTCTTTATCTGGTGTTGCAATTAGGATAATACTGACCACATAAAATGAGCTTGGACATCCTCCCTCATCTTGAATTTTTTGAAATAGTTTGAGAAAAATTGGTGTTAGTACTTTTTGGAATATTTGGTAAAATTCACCTGTGAAACCATTTGGTCTAGGGCTTTGTGTGCTGGAAATTTTTTAATTACAGCTTCAATTTCATTCATTGTTATCCATATATTCAGGTTGTCTCCTTCTTCCTGATTCAGTTTTTGGAGACTGTATGTTTCTAGGAATTTATTTATTTTCCCCACGTTATTCAATTTATTGGCATGTAGTTGTTCATGGTAATTTCTTACAATCCCTTGTATTTCTGTACTACTAGGTGTTATTTCACCTCTTTCATTTCTGATTTTATTTATTTGGCTACTCTATGTTCTGGTGAGTCTGGTTAAAAGTTCATCAATCTTGTTTATATTTTCAAAGAACCATCTCCTGGTTTCTGTATTGTTTTTTAGTTGCTATGTCATTGATTTCTGCTCTGATCTTGATTTTTTCCTTTCTCCTACTTGCTCTGGGCTCTATTTGTTGTTGTTTTTCTACTTATTATTTTTTATGTGTAGTATTTTTTGAGATTTTTCTTGCTTCTTTGGGTAGGTCTGTATTACTATAAACTTTCCTCTCAGGACTGCTTTTGCTGTGTCCTATAGATTTGGGGTTGTTGTATGTTCATTTTCAATTGTTTCCAGGTGTTTTTTTATTTCATTGATAACCCATTTGTTATCCAATAACATGTCATTTGTTTCCAAGTATTTGAGTGTTTTTGAGTATTTTTATTAAGATTGATTTCTAATTCTATCCCATTGTGATCTGAGAAAATGCTTGATATAACTTTAATTTTCTTGATTTTGTTAAGATATGTTTTGTTACCTAACATGTGGTCTACTTTTGACTGTGATCTATGTGCATTTGAGGAGAAAGTATATTCTGCTACTTTGGAATGAAATGTTTTGTAAATATCAAATCAATTAGATCAATTAGAACAAATCAATTAGATTAGTCTGTCAGTTAATGTCACTATATTTTTGTTGACTATTTTTTGTCTGGAGGACTTATCTATTGATGACAGTGAGGTATTAAAATTCCCTTTTATGACAGCATTGTTGTTAATATCTTCCTTAAAGTCCACCAAGATTTTTTAATATATATTTAGTTGCTCCTTTATTGGGTGCATGTGTGTTTACAAGGGTTAGGTCCTCTTGTTGGATCAATCCCTTTGATTTTATGTAGTGGCCCTCTTTGTCTCTTTTCATCACCTAAGTTTCCAAGTCTATTTTGTCAGGTATAATTATTGCTACCACAGCTTTTTTTTTTTTCATTTCTATTTCCATGGAATATTTTTCTTCATCCCTTTAATCTCATCTGGTGGAAATCTCTTGCTTTGAGATAGGTCTCTTGTAATCAGAATATATATGGACCATGTCTTTTTGATCCATTCAGCTATCCTATGTCTTTTGTTTGGCATATTTAATCCATTTACATTTAAGGTTATAAATAGCTCCTTATTTATTGCCATTTTTTATTATACTTGTGTCTTTCTTTCTCTATTTCTTCTTTTTAAAGGAGGCCCTTTAACATTTCTTGCAGTGCTGATTTGGTGGTAATGAGCTCTTTTAGCCTTTCTTTGTTTGGCTAGTTCTATATTTGGCCTTCAATTTTAAAGGATACTCTTGCTGTGTAGAATTATCTATATTGCATCTTCTTAAGTTTCATCATGTTGACTATTTCCTGTCAGTCCCTTCTGGCCTGTAGTGTTTCAGTTGAGAAATCAACTGAAATTCTAATGGGGTCTCCCTTGTGTGTAACTATTTCTCTCTTGCTGCCTTTAAAATTCTCTCTTTGTCTGTAAACTTTGCCATTTTAATTGTGTTGTGTCTTAGTGTGGGTTTTTGGGGGGGTTATCTTGATTAGGACTCTATGCTTCCTGAACTTGGTGATATTTTCCTTTACCAGGTTAGGGAAGTTTTCTGCCATTATTTCTGCACATATTTGTCTGTCCTTTGCTCACACTCATCTCCTTCTGGCTCTCCTATGACATGGATGTTGTTATGCTTGATGTGCCAAAGTCTCCTTAGACTTTCATCATTTCTCTTAAGTCTCCTTTTCATATTCTCTTTGGGTAGAAACTGTTATCTTGTCCTCTAATTTGCTGATTCAGTCCTCTGCTTCATCTAAGCTACTATTAATTTCTTCAAGAATATTCTCAATTTCAGATATTGTAATCTTCCTTTCTGACTGGTTCTTATGTATGGCTTCTATGTCCTTTTTAGTGTTTACTATCTCTTTATTTAAGTTTTCACTGAGATCACCCATTTTCCCTCTAAGGTCTTCGACCTTCTTTATAACCATTATTTTAAATTCTACTTCTGGTATTTGGCATGCTCACATTTCAGCTATATCTTTTAATTCTTTTTGTGGAAATTTGTCTTGTTCCTTTGCTTGGGACATTTTTCTTTGTTGCCCATTTTATCTCCATGTGTTCAGTAAATGTGCTATGTGTCCTGCCCCTGCTTTGATGGTTTTATGATAAAGGTGTCTTGCTGGGGTCAGTTGCACAGTCCTTTAGAACACCTGAACTCCATGGTCCAGGAGTGTTTCTTGTGGGTTCTGTGTCCCCTGTGTTGTAGTGGAGTCTGAAATGCTGTGGGCTCTTTTGTGGGCAGAGTTATTCCTTCAGGCTGGGAGACTGTAAGGGAAACCCTAGACCTCCATGTGTGAGATTCTGTGCAGGGCCTGCCCCTGGATGTGGCATTGATCCCAGCAGGGTCTGGAGCCTGCAGGAATCCCCACTTGGGTGTACTGATTATATAAGGTAATTGGTTTGTGCTTTGGGGTGAGTTGAAGCCTACCACTAGTTTTGTTTGTACTGAGTCCACTTAGGGTGGGTTCAGATACAGGTCACTGTCAGATGTTGTGTGTCACTGGCCCTACGCTACCTGTCTGTACCTACCAGGCTGCTCACTGTCTGTGTCTGTGTGTGTACTGGACCTGCATGTGCATGTGAGGAACCAGTCTGTGTAAAAGAATCAGCTTCTTCCTGCTTGGAGCTGGTGGCAGCTCTATATAAGAGCTGAGGCTCCCTGAGGTTCGCCTCTACCTTTCAGCCACTGCCCCATCTGAGGTTACCTGGTCTTCCTACTGAGCCTGTTGATGAGGGACTGTAGGATAAACCCAGGCTTGATGAGATAGAAATAGCAGGTTTCCCACTTTGTTAGTCACAGTCTATACAGCAGTTAGTGAGAGGAGAGTATCCCCTGCTCAAAGCCAACCTCTTTGGTCTCTGCTGGAAATTCCAGCACTTACTTCCTCAGGTGGGCTCACTGCTGATTCAGGATGAGCACATACAGCTTTTCTCTTTGTAAGTGTGAGCTCAGCAGCTCTGGACTTCGGGGGATATATCAAAAGAGTCTCCAGTTGGGGTTGGATCCAACCAGCCTGCAGGTGGGGACTAAGCTCTGTCTCTCATTCTGTAACCAGGAAAAGCACCGGCATTCGGGCTGCTTGTCACTACCAAATCCAATAAGTAATGACAGTGATTGAATCGTTTATGGGTGCTTCATTCAGATGGCCAGTGATCTGAGAAGATGGCAGGTTCATACACTAAGAAATCATCTTCCCTTCTCTTTCCTGGCCAGATCTTTTATAAGGGGGTGGGGGAGGACAAACAAGGAGTGGTGAGGGCTTTGAAATTCAGGGAGGATTAGGTGAGCGAAGCTGCAGCATTCCTGTTCTTGCAGTTAGCTATTCCCAAGTGGGGGGAGGGGGGCAGTGGTCACACAAAAGGCCTGGATGCCTCCAACTTGTCTCCAGGTGGTAGTCTC
Source organism: Tonatia bakeri (assembly GCA_004024845.1). NCBI lineage: Eukaryota > Metazoa > Chordata > Mammalia > Chiroptera > Phyllostomidae > Tonatia > Tonatia bakeri. The sequence continues at coordinate 23,982 of PVIA01006956.1, read as the reverse complement.
TAGCCAGTGCCCCAGGAGGTCGGCTGCTTTTCCCAGGAGCTAGGATGGGCCTTATCTGTAGTTTCTGAAACAAAAGCTTAACATACACATTACTTGCTAGACTTACAGTTTTTCACCTTAAGCTAAAATTTTCTGAGTCTTGAGTCCCCTATCAATTCCAATAAGCTAAAATTTTCCGAGTCTTGAGTCCCCTATCAATTCCAAGACCTCAGTCCTGGAGGCTAAGCACTCTGTCCAGTTCCCTGGCAATATCCTCCAATGACCTTACACTTTGTGCCTGATCTGAGTTACTCTTTTCTCCTCCCCCACAAGAAATGCACCCAGCAGGGGAGTCTGAGACCTGGCAGGGCTGATCTGCAGTGTATCCCCCTTGGGGGTGATGCCTGCAAATTGGTAGGAGAGGTACTGGCACTCCTTTCCCTTCACAGAGTAGTGTGGGCTGAGACTCAGGTTGCCTTCCTGCAAAGTATCCGAGCAGCCCCACCCTTGTCTGTGTAACTCCCAGGCAGCAGACTTTTCAGAAGACACAGTTGGAAACTCTCTGCTCCATGTAGCATCTGGTTTGTTTCCTAAACTGAGCTGGGTGGGACCCCAAACCCCTCGTTGTGCAATTTTTTGCTCTCCCCGTGCAGCTGGTCTCAGTGGGAAAGGACCCACAGACCCACAATCACTTGGCATGGCTGCAAAAATGAAGTAAAAAAAAAAAAAAATCCCAGGTCTGCTAGGTTCCTCTCTGAGGCAGCCATAGCAGGAGTGGCTCACAGTGGGGTGGGGGTCCCACTCATATGCTCCAGAAGGGGGAAACTGGTCCTCTTTACCAAGCCATTCAGTCAGTTCTCCATTTGGGTCTCCATCTTGCACCTCCCAAGAAACCAGAATGCCCCTTTAGGATGCTGCTGTCTGCCTCCCCCAGAGGCCCCAACATAGCAGTGGGTCTCTCTCTCCACCTGAGCTGACACAGTGAACTCTCCAGGCTGGCACTGAAGCAGCAGAAGCACTTCACACTGAATATGTGCTCCCCGATTCTCACAGGTGTGGGGAACTACACTGTTTCTTACTGCCACAGACCCCACAGTTTCCTTTTCCCGTCTGTGTCCCTGTGGGTTGGGGATCACTGGGTGTGATTATGGCCTCACAATCTTAAGGAGAGGGCTCCACAGCTGTGATTTCTATGCTTTCTATCTGGTCTCTCAGCTGGTACAGCGGCTGCACACGGATCCTCTCTCATCCATATTTCAGTCCCTCCTATCCAGCTTTATCCAGTACCCACACCACACAGCTGAGTCACTGTCTGGGTCTCCACATAAAACTTCCCCATAAAACAAACTGTTTCTCAAAGTCATTGCTGACTGCAGTCTGTAGGTGCCTCTGACAGACCCAGGCACAGGAGCCCTGTCACTTCAGCAGTCTGAGCCCCTACCCTTGGCTCTCCAGGTTGACACTGCATCAGTGGAAGCTTGTATGCTGCAAGCATGTGACCTGAGTCTCACGGGCTCAGTGGATTCCCACCAATTTGCCCCAACTGACAGCAAGCAATCTCCTCCTCCCATCAATGTTGACTGAGTTGAGGACCTTTGCAGGGAACTAAGGGCCCTTAGAGGGGAAGGAGCTCCAGAGCTTCTATTTCTAACTGACCTCTCAGCTGCAACAGCAGCCGTGCTTGGGGTCTTTGCCCACTTATAAACCCCTCTTGCCAGTCTTTATGAAGCATCACTGTATTCCTTGGCTTTAAATCTTCGTGTCAGCAAAGTTTCAGTTGATTGTGCAGGTTGGTTGTTGGACATTGAGCTGCAAATCCAGGTTGGGAGCCCAAGCTAGTGGACTCAGTTGCCACCTACTCTGTGGCCATCCTCTCAATGGAACTTTTGGGGTGTTGTGAACATATCCTATCTGATTTTTTTCTCAGCTATTCCCTGGCTAGGCTCCTCCCCTTTATGGTCACCATTTTGGTTCCCACTGCATATGTGCTTAATAAAAGGAATTCTTCCTTACTGTTTTCTCCACCCCTCCATTAATCTGGTGAACTGCTGTTGGTTACCTCCCCTGCCAAATGGCTGCAAAGTGATCTTTCCTGCCTAGCTGACTAGTCAGGATGTTTGTTGTCAAGAGTGATACTGGTTACTCCTGGGGGTGACTGTGAAACTGCTGTTTCCTGACTGCATCAGGCTTTTCCAGGGTCTGGCTCCCTTCTTTTTCATTAATAACCACCTACTGTAACAGAACTACACACACACTCACACACACATTTAGATATATTATGTAAATGAAAACTACATAAATTAGATTTAGCAAGCAAATTGTCTTTTATAGACATAGGAAATGAAATTGCACAGATCTGACTTGTCCTTGACAAGAGTTTGCCTTACATCAGAGACAATGGGCACAGTTCCGTCAATAACCAATGTGTCAGTGTTTTTCCATCTTATCTGTCAGATTTATTTATCCTCCTCCCATTGAGTGGACCAAGAAAGAAAGCAAAAAACAGGGATGGAAAGTGCTTACTCCTGAACTGCTCCCTCTTAGCAAGTGAAACAAATTTTGTTTTTGGTAGAAATGGCTAATTGCCTATGCTGGCCACTTCCACCTTTTGAATTAGTAAGCAAATTCTTGTTTTTTCCAGGTCACGGTGTTAAAAAGTTGAATGCTAAATTTCTTATTCTGCTTTGTTAGCAGAGGTGGCTAATGAAATGCAGTGGAAGTCCCACATTGAATAAGTACCTCTTGCCTTCTTTCACCTTTTTGTCTTCCTGCTGCTTGGAATGTGAACAAAACCATAGGGACTCTGTCAGCCATATGGAAACCATGATGAATTTATGAAAATAAAGTCACTACCAAGAGAAGGAAAGCTGAGTCCTCCATGACTTCCATCCTCATATCAGCCCTGATCTCTACCTCAAGATGTCTTTCATGATGGAGAAAAATAAACCCTCATGTGTTTAAGCCATTTCAGTCAAACCTATGCTGTTAGCAGCTAAACAATTAGTAAATGATGGGTTTCATTTATAGAAGTGTGAGGGCAGAGAAGGTGATATGTTTTTTTTCACAGGGTATAAGAAGGCACCCTTCCCAAGCTCCAGCTGAAAGTTCTTGAACTCTCACTCTGCTATATGGTGCCTATCACTTATCTCTGTACTCTCCTACCTGTTTAGAATATAGGAGAAAAAACTAAAAAAATAAAATAAAAGAATATAGGAGAATGTAGAGTTTTTTTGAGAACAGTTTATTCTTTTTTATACTTCAAAACTGCACCAACAAATTGATACATAATTCTATTTGGACATCAATGTTGACAATATTTTTATAACTCTAAGTTACCACTGATTATGGACTATAATTATGAAGACAAGAGTTATGGGTTTAGGAGTCACCGTCAAATATACAGTTGATGAAGCCATGGGAGCTAACAAGATGTCTCAGAAGGAGTCAAGAAAAGTAGACCAAGGACCAAACCTGAAGGAATTCCAATTTTAAATATGCTTCCTAAGAAAAAAATTCCTTTGTTGAACATCAAAATGTCATGATGTCATGAAGCAACAGAATGGTGGTATTGTGGCAGAGATTCACTTCAGGACATCTGACAGAATATCAAATGATGTCTCTCAGCTACTGTAAAGCAGCAGTCCCAAAACCTGTTCCTATTTGTTGACCCCTGAGAACCAGCAATTCCTTAACACCAAACTAAAATGATATGCAGTGTGACTTGTCCTTGGTTTGTGAGAGAGGTGAAGGTTTTTGGAGTTTATAAAATGTTGTCTTTTCTGTCAGAGCAATAAATTGCTTTTATCTGGCTGTTGCAAGAGCGAGACAAGGTACTATGAGTTTTTATTATTCCTGATCTTCAGTGACAAAAGGATCTTCTCAAAAGATCCAAGCCAGTGTTTCATCAAGTCAGATTTATGCATTCACCTCTATCACCCCAATACCACCATGGAATGAATGTGAGGGAAGTTCCCTGGGCTTTCTTTAATGCATTTGCTTCATCATGTTTCCTTTCTACTCTTATGCTTATTGTTCTGATTTATTCCTATTTCCTACTCATGTATACTGATAGCAGTTGTTTTTTTTCTTTATCTATATCAAAGAATATCTACTATTATCCTTCCTCACCTTGCTCACTCCTCATATCCCAAGATCCCCATGTGCCTAGACACAGACAGTTCCTGGAGGGCCGAGTGAACCTAGAGACTAACTAGCAGTGGTTCAGTATGGCATTAACACAATTCCAATAAGTCAATATATTGAAGGCACCTCACATACTTCCCAAGTATGTAATAAATGCTCAGTGAATGTTAAACATCATTGTCATAATCTAGGCATAATTCAAGTATTAGACTTTTCCACCTTCTTCACGGACCTTCTCTTAGAATATTTGGAGAAAATGAGGTTTGTCTCTTATCTCCTCCTTAGTCAGTTCCATGATGCGGGTGCCTCTCTGGCTGCTTTCTGCCCCATCTATGTTTGCCTTGCTTCTGACCATGACCGGAAACCTACCTTTCTTCTCAGTGTGATATTGCTCCTTCCGTGTGTGTGTCAGCAGAGCAGTAAATATGAGGAAGCCCTTACTTCTCTTTGCTGCCTTGTTTCTTGTACTAAGACACACTTTGAACCTATCCAATCTTAAGGAAGAATTGGAGAAATATAAGCAAAGCAAAATATAGATTCAGAACTTTATATGACTCTCCCCATGTCCAAAAGTATCAAATACTTAAGACGGAAGGTCTCCTCAAGGACACCCCAATTACAGCCTCTGCTCAGTGAGCCTTTGCCCAGTTCTTCTGACCACGCCATGGGCATGCATCTTTACCTCTCCACAAGGGTGAGTCTAACCCTAAGTTCCCCACCCTGCCTGTGCTCAGGGCAGTTTATGAGCATGTATTTCTCAAAATCAGAGCTATCCAATGTAGACTGGGAGCATCTTCAGCAGAGCAGTTCAGGGTGGTCTTTGTCACTTGACATCTGGATCCCTTCCAAGTCTCCCTCCCTCTTTCTGTACTGCGTGGGGAGTGTAATATGACTCCTCTTTCTTCTTGATTCTTTAATAGTTAACTGTAACATACACACATAAACACACACCAAACATATTCTTAGAGACAGTAAAGTCTAAATTTACTTTAAAGAATGAAGAATTTTCCTAAATGCCCCACGATGTACAGTATTTCCAAAACAGGGTAGAGGTAGCAGTTAACATAATCATGTGTATTCATAGAGTTTCTCCTTTGTTTTTCTTTTGCTTTCAGCCCTAGCATCCAAAGCCCCAAAATTTGCCCCAATAACAAGATCACCTACCCAAGGTTACCATACCAAGTCCTAAAATTCTAAAGCTTGAAAATGAAATATTTTAGTTTTGATTTATCCTTATATGTCAAACCATATAAGAAATTCTTGGTGTAAGGCCTTCTCTTATATGTACATATATGTATATGAAAGATATGCTTTATGATATTCCTAGCCAAGCAATCTTTCTAAGAACTTAGACTATCTCACTATGGCCCAAGGTACCTACATTTGCTCTGTGATAAGGCTGCACCCATAACTGAAGAAATAAAAAGTTCTCTCTCCTGGATCCTCATACCACTACCCACTCCATTTCCCAGCCAAAAATGTTGCTTGGACAAAACCATTTAGCCTAACAAGGAAGGGATGGAAAGCATGGGACCTCATTGGATTCATCTGTTGGTCCTAGTATAGAGTCCAGTAAACAATGGACTCTTAATAGGTGCTAAATTGCATGCAATGAACCAATTTAAGTTGCACAAAATAGCATAATTCTCAAGAACAGTATAAGCAAGTGACTTTCCATTTTATTTTAAAGTGAAGAGATACTTGAGAAAGAAGGCTGAAATTTCTTTACATGTAGACAAAAAGATACTTGAGCACAACGCCTTCCAGTAACTGACTGATACAAACAGCACCACCAGAAAAGCACTCTTTCCAGCGTTTTCCCCAGGGCAAACTGAACATCTTTGTTCCTTAGCTGTAGGTTAAAGGGTTAAGCATAGGAACCACTCTGGTGTGGAAGACTGAGGCACATTCATCCTGGTCCACAGTTGCTGGAAAAGAAGTTGCTAAATAGGTGAATGCCTTGATCCCCAGAACAGAGCAAGAGGGAGTATGTGCATCCATGTGCACTAAAAGCTCTGGACCTGACTTTGGCAGAAGGGACGTGGAGGATCTGGGAGAGAATCAAAGCATGAGAGATCAAGATGCTGATGCTAGATGCTGTGATGACCCCTCCAACAACACCAAAAAGCGCCATCCTGTTGGCATGGGAACTGGTGCAGTAGAGCTGCACAAGGGGAGACCTGGACACAGATAATGGTCAATGATGTCGGAACCACAGAGGGTCATCCCAGCACCCCTCCGGTGTGGGCCATGACCCTGGCAAACCTGAGCACTCTCAGACCAGACATTAGCGGAGCGCAGACCTGGGGGACATGGTGACAGGGTACAGCAGAGGAGTGCAGAGAGCCACATAGCAATCACAGGCCATTAATACCAACACATAGCACCCCAAATTAAAAATAGATGAAAAATAGATGTCATGCATCCCACATAAGAGATGATATTTTCTGATACAAAACCATTCATCATTTTAGGGGTAAAAACATGAGAATAACAGATCTATACAGACAAGTTAACAAGGAAAAAGTACACTGGAGTGTGAAGGCTAGAATTCAGCCCAATTAAGTTAATCAAGCAAAGAATTAGAAAACCTAGATACTTGCCTAAAACAGGAGGAAGAGGGATGAGGCGAGAGGAATTGCTGCCGGACAGGGAATGGGCTGGAGCGCGCCTTCCACAGGTCAGCCTCTAGAATGTGCAATGTGGGTTCTTGGCATCATGTGGTATGTAAATGACATCCTAAGATAATCAGAATTACAAAAAGGAATCACTTGGAAGAGAAACATTCTGAAATGAATGAAAATAGAGAACCCATATCAGTAGTACCACATTCAAATTCTAAAATGAGTTGCTCAGGTAGAAGGGGAAGAATTCCAGAGGGAAGCTTAGACTTCTAGGAGGAAAGAGGGTAAATATGAGGACATTTCTGCATAGAATGATAAAAGTATTTTTATATATATCAAGAAAAGAGGTAAATAAAATTAAAGTGATCTGTTTCTTAGAAACTTAGACATTTATCACAAGATAGGGAATACATTATGAGACTCTGACTTGAGAACTCTTCTTACAGTACCTGGACAGTTAAAGCTGAAGACACCCATGCAGTGCCGAGAACTTGCCCTCTGCCCTGAAATTACCCTGGGGTCACAGCAGTCTCTGATATCTGATACTCTTTTTGGAAGCACTGGTTCTTTATGTTCAATTTTCAATTCTCAGTATTCAAACAGTCGCACTATTGGTTTCTCTTTCTCCCTGTCAGCCCCGGAAGAGACCACACCAAAGGAGAGCCCAGTTTAAGTCAAGCTGCAGGATGCGCACCTAACCAACCTCACAGAAACTTCACCAGGAAAGGGGGGTATTGGTTAGGAAAGGAAACTTCCAAAGGTCCGAGCATTGTCAGCCTGAAGACTGTAGGTCTCTCTCACAGCTGGGGCGGGAGGGCAGGGGTCGGGATGGTGATAGTGTGCCCAGCAAGGACACTGGGCAGGGGAGGGGAAAGGTAGGCCAAAAGGACCCAAGCATGCTAAATAAATGTGACAGACACAGCCTGGGAGAAAACAGAATCCAAGAAACTGGTGCAGATGATCTGTGAATATTCCATGTTCTGGAGAAATAATTGAGAATTAAACAAAACAAAAGCTGAATTACAGATAGTGGAAACAAACGAACGCACCCGAACGTGATGACGGTGATCGTGCCAGTGGCTGAAAGCTTCCTTGGGATTCTTGTGGCAAGTTGTTCAGAACACCACTTTCAGAAAGAGTTTTACTCTGACAATATCTGTAAGATGCTTGGAAAAGTACATGTGGGTTATGTGGAGATGCTCCGTCAGGGTAAACTAGTGTTTATTCTCATAGTTTGTGGATGGTAACCTTACTTGCAGCTGCAGAGCTAGAAGCTTGGAAGATGAACATTCATTCAACAAATATAAGTGTCTATATTGCATCTTCTCAAGAGGAAACTTTCAGCCTCTGAGCAGTAAGGCTCTCTGAAAAACCAGTTTAGGAGAGACAGGCAGGAAAAGAGTTTGAGAGGAAGTTCTTATCTTTAGCCAGCTACAGGGCTAGAGTGGCAACAATGAGATAAAATCCTACTGTCAAATGCAAAGCTCCACATTAACCTTGCTCTGCCGAGGAAAGAAAGTAAATGTTGAAATCCTGGAGAAGGTGCATTATTAGTTTTGTTTATTCTCAGTCTTGGGTTCCTCCCAGTGCAGTTCACTCTCCCCAGAGCTGTGGCCGATTCTTGCCATTTCTTGCCTTCATTATTGCAATATCTGTAGCTGCCTGTTTTTCTGAAATCGAATCCATCCTCCAGCCTAAGAGAAAGGAGTGGGAGGTTAACAACATGGATTGGTGTCTATTACTTTGTGGGTACTTTCATAGCTATCATTAACTAAATTAAAAAAAAATAGTTTGATTTAAGTAGTATGTACATTCCTAATTTGCACATGAAAATAATTTTAGTTGGTGTTTGCTGTAGTCTGATGATGGTGACCCCCAAAATTCAGATGTTGGAAATATAACCCCCAGAATGATAATATTAGGAAGTGGAGCCTTTGAGAGGCAATTTGATCAGAAGGGAAGAGCCCTTATATTGGAATTTGTGTCCTTATAAAAGAATGCCCAAGGAGCTAGCTCACTCCTTATGCCATGGGAGGTTCCAATGAGGAGACAGCCATCACTGAGGAACTGGGTCCTTACCAGACACCAAATCTTCCAGCACCTTGATCTTGGACCTCCCTGCCTCCAGACTATAAGACATACATTTCTGTTATTTACAAGTACTCCAGGTTATGGCATTCTGTTACAGCAGCCTGAATAAACCAAGGCAGCACTCTGCCAAAAGGAGACTTGGAGGCCAGGGTCCAAGTACAAGCAGTTTATCTGAGAAGCACTGAGAATGCTGTCCTGGGAGTAGAGAGTCAGCCAAGATGAGTGCACTGTCAAGCCAGCTACCAGCTTAATCTTTGGGAATCACTGGGAGACAGTATAAAATATGTGATTCAGGGATGTTATGCTAGGTGAAATAAGCCAGCCAGAGACAGACAAGGACCATATTATGATTTCACTTATATGTGGAATCTAAAGAACAAAATAAACTAACAAACAAAATAGAAACAGACTCATAGATACAGAGACAGCCATCAGAGGGGAGGGGGGTTTGGGGAGCGTGAAGGAATGAAGCAAAGAAAAAAACCCTCGTAGACACAGACAACAGTCTGGGTATTTTATTCTTGGTTGGGAGTTTCTCTCTCTCAGTAGTTTGAACATTTGGTTCTACTCTTTTGTAGCTTTTCAGGTTTCTGCCGAGAAGTCTGGCGATAATCTAGTGGATTTTCCCTTTCAGGTTACTGTTGTCTTTTCTCTGGCTGCCTTGAGAACTCTCTCTGTCAATTAGTTTGGGCAGTTTTAATACTATATGCTTTGGAGAGGCCTTTTGGCATGGAGGTAATAGGTGTTCTGTCTGCTTCTTTGGTTCGAGGACCTTGCTCTCTCTGTGGGCTTGGGAAGCCATTGTCCAGTATTGAATAGGCCCTCCGCTCCCTTGTCCCTCTCTTCTTCTGGGGTGCCTGTCGCTCCTGCATTGCTCTTTCTGAGGGACTTGGGTAGCAGTTCTCCAGAGTTCTTTTATTCTATTTTTCACATGCAAGTCTTGCTCTTCTTCCCTCTGCATCATTTCTAGATTCCTGTCTTCGATATGGTTCATCCTCCCCTCCATCTGGTTAGCTCACTAGTTCATTCTTTATCTTTTTTATTGAGTTCTTCGTCTCCAGAATTTCCACTTGGTGTTTTTAAAGCTTCAATCTCTTTGGTAAAGTACTTGTTTTGTTTGTTGATTTTGTTTCTAAGTTTATTAAACTGCCTATCTGTGTTTTCTTGTATCTAGTTGAACGTTTTAAGAACTGCAACCTTGAATTCTCCATCATTTAAGTCACACATTTCCATGTATTTGAATTTGTTTTCTGGAGATTTTTAATTTTCTTCCTGAGAGGCCTTGCTGCTTTGGTGATTCCTGGTATTTGAAATTCCTTCTCTAGCTAGGCATCTAGGCCCCAGTGACACTTCATGACACTTCATAAGAAGTCTTTCTATTGTTTTCCTGTAGGTGGCGCTGAATCACAAGATTTTTTTAAAATTAATTAATTATTTATTTATTTATTTTTAGCTTTTGCATTGCTCTGGATCTTTAAAAGGCGGAGGAAAAAGGCCTGCATTCCCTGGGAAGGTGGGCGTCTCCTCCTCCGTGTTCAGGTCCCAGGGCTTTAGAGGACCAACTTCATGGAAAAATGTGGGAGATGGGGTTCCAAATCTGTGACAGCCTGGTGCTGTTCCCTGCGACCAGACGCTGCTGGCTGAGCTGCTTCGATGATCGAGCGTGGGGGGAGATGGGGCAGCTGGCCACTGCGTAGGTTCCTTTGTCTTCCTCGTGATGGTGACTGGCAGACCTCTGCGGCCTCTCCTGTGTCTCTCCAATTCACCCTAGAATCAGTCGCAGGGTGCACCTGTCACTTATGGGTTCCTGTAGTATCTGTTTCCCGGTGTGCAGATAACGCGTTCTGCAGATGAAGGACTCTGATGTGTCAAGGAGAAACCCTGCCCTTCTCCAGGTTGGGGGCCTTGCTTCTTCCCAGGCCTCTAGGGTGGTGTTTGTTCCTTGCCTCTTCTAGCTTTTTATGGTGGCTGCCCTGGTGCTCCTGGGTGTGTGGCCTCAGTCTTCCCACGACCCCCTCTTCCGTGTGTCTGTCTTCTGTGTTTAGTTTCCCTTCCACTTTCTTAAGGATGTATATGACTGTATGTAGGGCTCAGGCAGATAACTCAAGATAATCTCTTCCCCTCAGGATTCTTAACTTAATTCTGTTTGTCATATAAGGTAATAATCACTCTTTTGCAGAGAAGGCCACGTTTACAGATTCCAGGGATTAGGAATGAGTGCGTCTTTGAGGCCACCCCTGAGCCCTCTCCAGGGCCGTGGGCATGTCACCAGGACAGATGTGTGGCTCAGATTGCTTTAGAAGAGGAAACATGCATTCGGTTGTTCAAAGTCCTTGTGTTTGTCAGAAAAAAAAGTTCTATTTTGTATTTACTTTCTCTGTTGGGTGAGACTTCCTAGTTCTGTTTCCTGAGGCTACTACAAACAATGAACCATTTACAAACTTTGTCCTGCAAGTACACACACAGTTCACTCTGCCTAGTGTTTACCCGACAACACAATCACAGCCTGTCTACAGGTTTCCGTTCTGGATTTAGCAAGATCCCCACTCATTCCTGAGCCTCGGACCAACGTGGCCTCCTATTGTCTATAAAGCATAGAACTAGACACAAACCTTTTTATTTTCTCTTTTTGAGATCTAAGTAATGAGCAATTAAGAAACTCAGTAGCTCAGAGTAGAATTAAGAGGAGCAAGAACGTAATGTCTGACACATGTGAGCATGTTTCTTCCTCTCACGTCACCTGTGAACATGCTGACCTCGAGCACACCTGCCCATTTCCCCTGTGCACCCACATCAGTGAGGACTTCTTTGGAGGATCTGAATCAGTCACGCCCTTGTCAGGGATGTTTTCTCCTGACCCTTCTCTAGCAATTGGAGCGTAGCTGGTCTCGCCACACTCTGGTGCTGATCTTCCGGTACGAGAGACAACCTCCAACCTTAAAGGCATCTGTTTGAATTTCACTTCAGTGATCTGCCTCAGCCATATTTTCAACACAGCTGTGGGTGGAGCCTATCCTTCTGAATGTACCTGCCCCATTCTCTGGGGATGCCTCATCTCCTATTTCCAAGCATCTGTGCCCTCAGTCCTGGACCTGTGCCCTGGAAGGTACTCACTCTTGAGCAGGAGCTCTGACCTTGAAGGGCTCCCTATGGCTGCAGTGGAGCAGAAGGGCCATGGTCTCCTGGCCTGTTGGGTTGACGCAGATACCGGCCAGCAGTATCCACAGCGCTGTGGATGGACAAGACACGAGAGAAATTCACACAGACTACCAAGTTCTGTGGAGGAAAAGGGACTACACATCTACCCTCTAAAGGCGAGGGTGCCTCGGAGTGGCTTGGCAACTCTCTCAAGAGGAGAGTGTGCCCCGCTCCTGCCTAAACAGACTTTTATTAGGTTTTTTTGGTAGGAATACAGACACAGCTTATTAATTATTGTCTGGCAGTGAGGATCAAATGATAGATAATATTCAAAGAACTAATAAGGCTCACACTGAGTTGAGGTCTATCACCTAAAAAGGCGACAAAATTTAAGGGACTAAACTCATTTCCTGCCCGGGCCTTTATAATCTAATTAAGAACATCCTCAGCAAAGCAGGTTTCACAGGATTTTTCAAATCCTTTCTCAGGCCTAATCACCTCAGGCCTAATCACCCCGGGAAAGCCTGCTGTTTTCTAGCGCAGGGTTGCACCACCCCTTGTCATTGTTATAGGCTTGAGTCAGACAGAGATCAGGCAGATGAGAGATTGGAGACTTCTTCCAGGCAGAATGAGGACTCAGGCTTTGTGAAAACAGAGGGGAAAGGGTTGATCACCCCCTTTTTCCACAGTCCCCCAAGTCCTTCCTTGAGGGTTTTTTCACATGATCATGCCTATCTTAGGTGGTTTCCCCCTTGGGGAATCTTACTGGTCATTGGCTATCTGATCTAGCAATGGGGGCCAGGCAAGGAGCAGAAGCAGTGCTCTTGCCAGGGAGATAAGCTTTGTCTCCTTAGTGGCTTCTTGTCCAGAGGTCTCTCACTCAGCTTTAGCCATGGGGGGTTGCAGCTCCTGAAACCAGGCAGGGCAGTTCCCAACATTGAGTGAGGATGCTAGAGACAGGGCCTGGTGAGGGTGTCGCATGAGGTGCTTCTGGGATGCTGATCACTGCTCAGTGAAAAACCATATGGCCTTCTGAGAGATTCAGCCTAATAAGTGGTCTCCCCTGTCCAGGACCCTGGTTCTTCCTGTTTTATCCACCTCTCAGGTCAGGCCAATATTAAACACGCCTATGACTGGTGCCAGGGGACCGTTTGCTCCATCCCCCTGACTCATCAAGTGTAAGCATGAGCTTCTGTTTGGTGGGTTTCAGCTCCATCTCCCTGGTTTGCAGATGTTCTTTGGTATCTTGCCTAATACTTCCTGCTGCAGTGAAAGTTTGCCTATCACAACTGTATTTCTTTTCAAATTTTTTATTGAATTTATTGGGGTGACATTGGCTAATAAAATTTGTAGGTTTCAAGGGTACAATTCTATAACACATCATCTTTATATTACATTGTGTGTCCACCATTCAAAGTCAAGTCTCTTTCTGTCAGTATTTTTTCCCCATTTGTCCTGTTTTAACTTCCCCCATGCCCTTTTCCCTCTTTTTTTTTAAAGATTTTATTTATTTAATTTTAGAGGAGTAAAGAGAGGGAGAGAAACTTCCATGTGTGGCTGCCTCTCACACACCCTCTGCTGGGGACCTGGCCTGCAACCCAGGCATGTGTCCTGACTGGGAATCAAACTGGTGACCCTTTGCTTTGCAGGCCAGTGCTCAATCAATCTGCTGAGTCACACTGGCTGGGGCACCTTTCCCTCTCGTAATCACCATACTGTTGTCTGTCTATGAGGGTTTTTTTAAAATCCTTTCTCCTTTATCACCCAGCCTCCCAACCCCCTTTCCCTCTGGTAGCTGTCAGTCTGTTTTTTTATATCAATGAGTCTGTTTCTATTTTGCTTATTTGTTTATTTTGTTCATTAGATTCTACATATAAGTGTTTTTGTCTTTTTCTGACTAGATTATTTCACTTAGCTTCATACTTTCCAGGCCTACCCATGCTGTCACAAAAGGTAAGATTTCCCTCTGTTTTACAGCTGAGTCATATTCCATTGTGTAACTGTACCACAGCTTTTTATTCACTTATTTACTGGTGGGCACTTGAGCTGCTTCCAAATCTCTACTATTGTAAATAGCATTGCAACATAGATGTGCATGTATTTTTTCAAATTAGTGTTTCTGGTTTCTTCAGATATATCCCTAGAGGTGGAATCGCTGGGTCATAAGGCAGTTCCATTTTTAATTTTTTGAGGTATCTCCATACTGCTTTCCACAGTAGCTATACCAGTCTGCATTCCTACCCGCAGGATATGAGGATTCCCATTTCTCCACTTTCACACCAGCATTTGTTGTTTGGATATTAACTGCCTTATCAGATGTATCATGGGCAAATATGTTCTTCCATTTAGTGAGTTGTGTCTTCATTTTCTTAGTAGTTTCTTTTGCTGTGTAAAACCTTTTTAGTTTTTATTTCCCTCTCACCTCTCTTTCTCTCCTTTTTTATCCTTTTTTTCCTTCTCTTTTTAAAATCTCCCTCAACTTTTCTCCATGGATCTCTCACATTCCTGTTCTCTCTTCTCCCTTGTCCCTCACCACATACAGAGAGTCTTGCTGTCTGTGTTTCTGTTACTGAATTCTATACTTCTGTGTTTAAAGAAAACCTCAGCAAGAAGATCCAAGAATGTTTGAACACTTCAAATTTATCAGGTTAGGAAGAAAAAAGTCAAGAGGTTGTTTCTGTAAAGACCATTCGAATTTCCCAGGTTGGCAGAATTACTTCTCTGTGAAATGATAACGGATATGTCTGAAAGGCAAAAGGAGAGAGATTTGGATCATTTCCATTAACTCCCAGCAAGCAGCATCCCTGGGGTGGAGTGGGCTGTGTCTCTGGTGGTTTTCTGGGTTACCATCACATTTCTGTTACTTGAAAGTGTTCCATCATTTTAGGAATCCAAAAGAATGTAAGTGCTAATATACAGTCTTCTTGTTACCACTTAAGGATACCCACTGCTGTTTGACCCTTCGTGGGGGCCAGCATCTAAGATGACCCCCACAATTCTTCTCTCCTAGTACTCAGGCCCTTGTATAGTCCTTGTTCACATTAAACAGGACTCAGATCTGTGGCCAATAAAATACTGCAGAGATGACTTAACTTGGCATTTCTCTGGGATTACTCCCTTGGGGAAACCAGCCTGCTTGTCCTGAGGACAGTAAAGCAGCCTGTGGAGATTCCATGGGGAAGGAACACACCCTCCAGCATTGCCTTGTTACCCATGTGAGTGAGTCATCTTGGAACTGGATCCCTCAGCTGCAGTCAAACCCCAAAGGGTCCCTTGCTACATATCAGAGACCAACCCAGAGAGTCTCAGGAAGTTAAATATTCTTATAATTACAAAATCCAATGCCTTTCTCATATATAGGTGTGGATTCTGGAGAGGCAAAACATTTACTCAAGTCTCTCAGTGGCAGAGTGAGGACTAAACAAAAATGTCCTAAATTTTAGTCCAGGACCTTTCACCATGCCCTATTAGGTATTTTTCTATAATAAAGAGAGTATTTATTAATTCATTTGACATATATTTATTGAACACCTATTATGTACCAGGCACCATGGTAGGCACCTGAGTTTTTAAGGACCAGCAAAGCAGAAAATGTCCCTGCCATGATGGGACTTGGAGTCTAGTGGCAGATACAAACTGCAACTAAGTGAATTAAAATATAATTGCTGACTGTGGAAGTGTTGTGAGAGAGGCCAGGAAGTGTTGTGACAGAGAATGCAGAAAAGCTATTTTGAGTAGGGAGGTCAGGATAACTTCTTTGAGAAGGTGACACTCATCTGTGTGTTGAATGGTGGGAAGAAGGCATCCAAGAAGAGGATGTAATAAAGAATGTTCACATTCCTGGGGGAAGGAAGAGCATATGTAAAGATTGGAGGCAAGAGAACTGTGGATTATCAGGAAACTGAGTGACTACTACAGCTGAAAAGTGGTGAGCTACATATAGAAGAGAGAGAAGGAAAACGAGAAGAGGAGTAAGTAGAGATTTAGTCAAGGAATTGGATCAGGTGTCATGTAATTGTGGGGCTGGTAAGTCCAACATTTGTAGGGCAGGACCACAGGCTGAAAACTTGGCCAAGAACTAATGCCTTTAGAGTTGAAGCAGAACCTTTTTTTTTTTTTAATCTCCAGGAAGCTTCAGTTTTTTCTGTTAAGGTCTTTCAACTGACTGGATGAGGCACACCCATATCATCAAGGGTAATCTCTTTACTTGAAGTCAAATGATTATAGATGTGAACCACATCTATGGAAACACCTTCACAGCTGTGCCTATGTTGGTGTTGGTTACTGTAGCCCAGTTAATAAAGCTAACCTTCAAATCCAGTGAAGGAGTTTGGACTTCATTTGAAGGGCAATAAGCTACTTATTTGTATTAAGCAAAAAAGTGATGTGATCTAATAACAGTTTTAAAGACTAGTCTGGCATTTGAGTGGCAGTTAGAGTGGAAGAACGCAGAACAGTTGGAAGATTTCTGTAAGATCTTTGCATAATATCTAAGGTAGAGATGATTATGGCTTAAAAATATGGAAGAATTTAAGACATGTTTTGGAGGTAAAATTGACAAGATGGTGATAGATTTCAAATAAGAAAAAGGGAAGCATCAATAATATCTTATACATGTATGACTCAAGGAACCAGTTGAATAATAATTCATTTAGTGAGAGAATGTGACAAATACTGTCCAGCAGTATCCATTCCTGTTGCAGATGCTCGTCGAAACCATGAGAAATAAATACACAGAGATAACTAGGTCCTGTGGGGAAATAGTAAAGGAACTCCAGCCACTCTCTCTAGTGGAGAATACCATGGCCACCCTCTCTCCTGGAGGGTGCCCTGAACCCCTCCTTCGAAGGCTTTTTATTAAGAATACAGACTTAGTTTGTGGATTCACAGTCTGGCAGAAAAGATTAAAAGCCAAAGGTAACATTCAAAGGGACTGACAGAACTCCTGCTGTGATTCCTGGCAGAGAGTTTGTGTTTATCACTTAAAAAGATTATAGGACCTAAAAGCCTAGTTTTGTTTCCTGCCTGTGTCTTCAAATTCTAATTCAATAGCATCCTCCAGCAAACAGATCTCACAGGATCTTACATATTCTATGTCCCAGGCCTGATTGCCCTGAGGGTCTGCTGTCTTTGGTCTGGGCTGCACCCTTTAGTTATATCCACAGGCCTGAGTTGGGCAGGAGACAAAAGCAGCCAGGAGACTTGGATTTCTCACATCTAAGAACAAAGACTCAGGCTTTGACAAAGCCGAGGGGGCAGGGGCTGATGTTGATCACCCCTTTATTTCCACAGCCCTGTGAGTCTCTTCCTAGAGGCCTTCTTGTGATCATGCCTGTCTTAGGTTCATTCTCTTTCCTAGAAAATTGTTAACCGTCATTGACTAACTGATAAAGCATTGAAGGCCAGGCACAGAACAGGCAGTGTTCATGCCAGGGAAGTAAGTTTTTTCTCCTTAGTGGCTCTGGTCCGGAGGTCTCTCACTCAGCCTAAGTCACAGGGGGTTACAGCTTCCTGAGACCTGGCATGGTGGTCCCCAACAAGAGAACAAAGATTATATGAGAACAGGTTGATGAGAGAAGGTGGGCACCTGGAACAACTTCAGTTTGGGTGTCCAGTGAGCTCCTTAAGAGAAGCTGTCAGGTGGACAGTCCACCGCTTAGAGGATAGGTGGACTGAGGATGTGGGTGTGGGTCTGGGTCTTGTTGATACATGGGTGGTCTGTCTGCCGCAGTGGGGCAAGCTCACCTCAGGAGAGAGATGGTGTGAGACGTGGCTGTTGTGGCTGTCCTCCCAGGAATATATTATGGGGCCCAACCTGTCATTAGAGAACTTTGGGTCCCCTTTGTCCTTCAAACAGGATTTGGACAGTTTGCTGTCCTGCTCCTGATCTCCTTCTCTGGAGACCCCACCTGGCTGGTGATAAGCTGACCTAGCCTGACCTACCAGTTGACAGAAGGACAATGAGACAGAATACACAGCAGGAGACTATGGGTTATCCATGCTAATGACCTGTGTCTGGCTCCAACATTATTGTATGTAAAGGGAAATTATCTCCCAGGGTAGCTTGGCACTTGGGTATCTTAATCACATTTGTGTATCATGCTACTTTCAGATCAGAGCAAGCTACACTTTTGATTTAAAAATTCCTCACTGCCTGATTAATTTGTATAGTGTTGTGGAGCCAGAAGAATCTCATCTCCCTCCTCCTTCAGGTGCAGGACATCTCTGGTGGCACACGGTGGCCACGCATCCTCAGTGCTCTTTCCTCTGGTGCCCAAACCTTTGAGTCTGTGCAAAATGTGCTTGCAAGGTTCACTCCTTCCAGACCCTACACACGGCATACCACCTTGCCCTTCACCTACAGTCTTACATGTTATAACATTAAAACCATCTAATTCTGTTGTGATTTTCTTATTAACTATAGTTGTTATGGGCCAATGTGGCCACAACAATTTTTAAATAAACCTATTGTTTTTCTCTTGCTCACCTTTTAGATCTTCACACATTCAACAACACACAGTTAATTAGAACTAACATTATTTAATTTAACACATCAAGCAAAATCAGCAAACATAATGAATCAATTTCTAAAGCTGGAGCAAGGCTGTGTCCTTCACTCTTTTTGCAATAATGACATTGTTGTATATGGTCTCTTCCTTCACACTCGGGAAGATCTGATACACATAGTCAAAAAGTGAAATATTAAAAACTGAGATGCTCTATTTCTCTCACACAATTCCTAGGTTTATGCATGATTTAATTTGATGTTTAATATTTCAGAACCTCTACCTCTTTACCAGTAAGCTAAGGCAGTTAGCTTGAATTCATGGCTCCTATCCAGCACTACTATCCCTAAGAATTCCCTGCTGCACTTGATAAATGCACCTCTGCCCTGGAACCAGAACTTTGAATTTTGTGAGATTTGAGTAGGTCCTGGGCACATGTAAATATAAATGTACATTTATAAATTTCCACAGGTAATTCTGATGCTTACCTAGGTGAAAACATTGGTCTAGATCTGTGGTTTTCAATTCTGACTCCACATCAGACTCTCCTGAGAAATTTTTTAAAATGTTAATTTGAAGGTCTCACCACAGACTAATTAAGTTGAAATCTCTGAAAAGACCCATCCATATGTTCATATTTTTAAGATTGCCATAGGTAATTTTGATGTAGTTATGGTTGAGAAGTAGTGTTCAAGATGTGGCTGTTGTTGTTAAAGCAGGTAAATACTGAAGCAGAAATAAGCATTCAGAAAATTGTGTAACAGTTGGACATTGCTGCTCCATTCAAGTGATCAGGGCACTTTTCTTCCAGTATTGTCTTTTGTTTTTCAAATACTTCTTTGTATTTTGTTTTATTTTGGTTTGATTCTACACTATTGGCTTTGAGGGTGGAGGATGAGGCCAAGAATCAGGGGAAAGGCAGCCCCAAGAAGCTAGAAAAGAGAAGAAAGCATATTTTTCTCTAGAGTCTCCAAAAGGACACCAACCTTTCTGATACCTTGATTTTAGCTCAGCAAGATCCCTTTCTGGTTTGTGGCCTCCATAACTGTACGATAATACATTTGTGTTGTTTTAAGCCATTGAGCTTGCAGTAATTTGTTATAGCAGCCTTGGAAAACTAACAGACAGCGTTTGAAAAGTGCCCCAGGTAGAAAGGTAGAGTAAATGTGGAGCTCACCTCTGTGTTTCCCTTTTCTTGAGGAACACAGGCTGTTCCAATGCCTGAAAGCATTTCCTTCATGTATTTCATATGGTTTTATAGTTGTTTGCTGTGTTAGTGTCGTCGAAAAATTCCACCGAATGGAGAAAGACAGCCAAAGAAGATTTTATTCCACGCTATTGCAAGAAAGCAAGACTATTACAATATGAAGAGAGATTAAATTCAGTTCCTCTGAATCCAAAGGCAGGAGGATTAAAAAAACTGGAATGAGCTAAATAAAAAAGTACTGGAGTACATTAAGAGCAAGGTTGTTCGACGTGAGCATCTGTTTACTAAAGGTCGCTTACTGAAGTAAGACCCCTCCACTCACAGAAACTAGTGCACATGAATGCTACCCTTCTCGATGATTGTGTTTCTCCCCACACTAGCTTCATTGAGATATGATTTGCAAATAAAAATTGCATATATTTAGGTCATGCCATATAACTTATTAAAGATATTTAATGTGATTTACTATACATATAACATGCTAAAGTGAATCAATTAAATTAACACATCCATTACCTCACATAGATCCTTTTTAAGTGAACATATAATTATAAATATAAGGTATATAATGATATGCATTTATGTTATGAAATGGTTACTGCAGTAAATTTATTTATCACATCTATTACCTCACATAGTTACCTTCTTTGTGGTAAAAACATTTAAAGATGTATTCTCTGAACAAATTTCTAGTATATAATACACTATGATTAAATACAGTCACCATGCTGTACCTGAGAGCCCAAGAATCTTTTCATTTTATACTGAAAGTCTGGACCCTTTGGCCAACATCTCTTGTACCCTTACCCCTCAGTTCCTGGAAAACAACATTCTCTTCTCTGGTTCTGTGAGTGTGAGTTCTTTAAATCCACAAATAGGTGAGATTATATAGTATTTGTCTTTCTGTGTCTGACTGATTTACTTAGTGTAATGTACTCCAAGTTTATCAATGTTGTTGCAAATGGAAAGGTCCTCTCTCTCTCTCTCTCTTCCTGGCTGAGAGATTTACACCTCAAACTGGCAGAGAAAAATTTTGCAATTATAAGATTGCTAAAATAAATGCTCTAAGAAAAGGGAGACTAGGAAACTATAGTCAAGAAGAAACCTGTCTAAATTTAGCTAAACTAAGGAGAACATGAAGGCCATTTTAGTTAATAGTGTTGTTGGTGGAAATCAGACTGTTCCATGGGATCATGAGAAAAGCATTTCACAGACCCACACGTGGGATATCATGTCTTGTGGTAAGGTTTATTTGGGCGGAAGGCTGCTCTTATGTCCCATCTCTGTCATCCTGCTGTGGAAAGAGTCCAACCATATTGTCAGCAATGCCAAAACAAAAGTCAGTGTCCAGAGTTTCTGTTTTATATTAAAACTGAGACCTTTGGTCCCATGCCACCTGCTGTGGGCCCCAGTAGCTGCTAGACCCACATGGTCACATGTTCCTGGGCCAGAGAGTACCTGAATGAATGGCATGAGTGCAGGCTGAGGTGGTGGGAAGGAGAGAGAGAGAGAGAGTGCATGCTCCTCTAGAGTTATATCCAGGAGCTTATTAAAAAAAATCAACTTCCCAAGCTTCCATGAGCTTTTGATGGGTTCATGTCCCTTAGTTAGACTGATGGGTCCCTTTGGTGAAGCAGCTTTCCCTTTGCCCCACTGACAATTCAGTTCTGGAGAGCAGATAGTGCTCCTGGAGAGATTTCCTGTGCTCATAGGATGAAGTCTACCCAGCAGCCATCCTCTGGAGTGTGTGAGTGAGTCTGTAAATGCTGTAGCTTCCTGGCCAGGCAAGCAAGCTTACACTCCCCAGGTTATTAAACTCACTGCCTAATTCCCTTTGCTCCCTTTCTTATTAATAACTAGTTAACTACCTATGGTAACATTAGGGCATTTCTGATACCTATTATTGTTTCATGATCAGAGCCAGAAATCTAATAGTTCTTATTGTTTTAACTTTATAAGACTATTAAATAAACATCAATGGGAAAAGTGTATCTGTAAATAAGACAGTGAGCTGAATGTATTCTCATAATATTATGGAAAGTACTTACTGAAATTAACATAAAAGTTGAATAAACATAACATTGAAACATAGGCTACATTGAAAAGCCAGAAGCCATAGGAACAGCAGGAGTGAGAATAATTGTAGCATATTCAGTTGAACATTTGTTTTCCCTTTTGATTTTAAATGCTGATCATCAGATTTGGTGTAAATGATCTAACTTACTGAAGATGTGCTGGGCTAGGGTGCTAGCCTGGAGGATGAAGGGGGAGAGAGAGAAAGAGGCAGGGGAGAGGGGAAGGGAGAGGGAGAAAAAGAATAGAAATCTAAAGTCTCCTCTACCACTAGCTGATGTACTTTTCATTATCTAATATCAATTTATTTCTCTCTCCTTTTATAGATTCCCCAAGAAGAGGCATTTGCCATCTGCTTCCTCATCCTTGTTATTCACTGAGGTCCTGGCTCCTCCTCCCTATTCCACCCCACTAAAGATTTCAGTATCTGCTCATCTTACTGCTCATCTTCAGCATCTTACTCTCCTTATTCTTCACTATGTAAATGATTCATCAACACCCTTATATTGATGAATAATTTTTGCCCACAACTCTTATCCCCAAAATGAGTTTAAATGGCCATTTTTGCCCATAACCTTATCATTCTAGTTCATAACTGTTCACCATTATCAACACATGCAATCCACTGATTCTATAACTTTCTATCTATCTATATCTATGTAGGCCCTCTAGTATTTGTTTCATTCATTGTTTATTGTAAATATATTCTAAATCTTTCTTTACTTTGTATTTCCTTGCAAATAAGACCAACTGCTTTTGGCCAATGTCAATCCATTATAGTTATTTTACTAAACTTTATCCCTGAAAAAACTCAATCAGATCTTCATATCTACACCAAACTAACTAAAAACTCCTGAGGGAAAACAACCACACAAGTAAATTGTGGAAAAGTATGTCAGAAACATTAAAGCATCAGACTTTACATGCAAGGTATTACAAATTTATGCATTGTATAACTATGTTTTTGGAATCATTGCCATTACTTGTCATTATGTGCACTGAGTAAAGTAATTTTTTTCTGTCTTACATAGCTCCTCTTTTCTACCTTGCTTCTTGTCTCTTTTGGCCAGGTACTTCCTCTCCCAGGGCCATGCATATGACTACTTAGCCAATGATCTTTCTCAGAGAATTATCTCATAAACCAAGCAAATATAACTTGTAGTCCTTAATGGAATTCTCCAATCTTCTCCAACTTATGACCAGATCTAAGTCCATCCAGTCTCATGGTCAAGTGGAGGTGGTTCCCTGACTCACCTTTCTCTTCATTGTCATTACTGAGTGCTGATTGTGACTGACATAGCATCCATCCTCTCGGCAATGAAGCTGGTCACTAGGAAGGAAGACTCAGAATATAAATTTATGATTATCTACCTTAAGACCAGTTGGCCATTCTAACACATTTCATAAATAGCTTATTTTAATACTCTCCTTGATTAGCACTCATACATTTCCTACATTATACTACATGAAGGTGGGAGGAAAGTCCCACTTTCCCCCCACACATACATCATTCTCACCACTCCCTGTCTCGATTTATCCTCTGGATTGTGAAAAGATAATTAAAATTTCCAGTAATTTGTGGGGATTCTGGAAGTTTTAATTAATCTGTAGTTTTCTTAATACTTTATTTACAAATTTTAAATGATAATGAGTGAAAATAATAAATAGATTTTTTTCATGATAGGGCTATACTAAAGTTTAAGAAGTTTTCTGTACAATAATATAATAATGAATGTATGACAATTATATTATGAAACAATGTAGTCCAATATAATTATATATGTTTATTACATGTAAAAATTATTTGTACTTAGCACAGACATTTGATACAGAACACATTAAAGAAAACATTAACATAAAATAGCTATCAAATAAAAAGATTAAAAATGTAAGATATAGAACAGCAAGACTATTTTATATTCAAAACTTATTATTCTAAAAATGAACTTTAAAACACAAAACATTAATTGCCCTACAGATTACTCTTGATCCTTATTTCTTGTTAAATATTTTAGATGTGAAAAATAATTTTTCATTGCTTTTGGTGGACTTCTTAAGAATGCATGTAAAACATCTTCAAGTTGGGTGTTAGGGTATGTATTGTGTCATAAAATCATTTCATATTTTCTTTAGTCCTCAAATGAGGATATATTTATTGATTTGAGTAAGAGAGAGAGAGTGAGAGAGAGAGAGAGAAACATTAATATGAGAGAGAAACATC